>PVJA010014482.1:0-47316 GCA_004027025.1 Myocastor coypus | reverse complement strand
AGGAGGAGGAGGAGGGGGAGGAGGAGGAGGAGGAGGAGGACGACGACGACGAGGAGGAGGAGGAGGAGGAGGAGGAACAGGAGGAGGAGGAGAAGAAGAAAGTTTCTCTGGTTAGTATGATGCACATTTCTTAACCCAGCGGTCAGAGGGGCACTCCTGTATTACTAACAATTCTCTAAAAGAATAAAACCTGCTTTTTAAAAACGCAATATTTTGTTTGCTTTGCTTTTTGTATTTTTTAAAAATATTTTAATTAACAACAACACCTGAATATACCATAGATACTGACTCTAAATTTTGAGTTCTACTGTGAATCATTTGATAGTGTCATAGTAGCTGACACTGTCAAAAGATCTACAAACTGCTGTACATGGTTTCAGAGTAAATCCTGAGGGAACTTGATTGACCTTGTCAGATACAAAAGTTATTTTTTTGTTATATTGGTCTTGCTTTTTCTAATCATCCAGCAGAAAAGTCTAACCATGAGGTATAAAAAGTAAAGCCATATTAATATGCTGAGCTGTAAAAGGTTTAAGTCAATAATTTCTGACATTGTCAGGTCTGCTGATAACCTGCTACTATTATGGATTATTGGACTATATTGGGTTATTCTGCTGAATTCACGCACCTACAACATTTGAATGGCAATGAAACACTCATCTCTGATAAAACAAACAAGAAAAAGGGGGATCTAAATGAAGGACCATTTTGTAGTAAAAAAATATATATATATGTATACACAAACAGTTGAGAATCATATACAGCTACTTTCTCTTAGTTCAACGATAAGAGGAATTTGTACTAATACTGTTTAGCAAGATATTATGAATGCATCATGTACTCTGAATAACTACTATGAAGACAATAATATGCAATGCATTAATTATTGTAACAGTCTTACTAAACTGTTCTGAAACTATCTCACTGCTATTTCCTTCTCATTAAAATTAATAAAAAAATAAAAAATGAAAAAAAAAGTTTTCAGTTCTAGTTACAGTTCTTCCTTTGCATAAACAGCAGTTAAAAACCAAACCAATTCAGGTTTAATATTTCCAAAGGACAAGAGCCAAGTTTAGCCGCAGCCAATACCCCAACTTTATTTTCTAAAACGTGTGAGTTAGTTTATGCACGCCTAATGGATTGCACTTAAGAGTGCATAGAATCACTTTGGCAAGAGGGAAATGCGGCTCTCTCTTAGAAGAACAAGGGTCCTCCTGTGAGTGCCGGACTCATGGCACCCTTGGCTTTTCAGCAGCCTTCATCTCCCTGATTCACCTGCTATCCTTTCCTTTCCTTGTCTTGTCTAGAAAATAGGAGGCACATGTGAGAAAAGGGCCCTTACAAAAGGGGATATGGAGAGAAAAGAGTTTATCCTTTCATCCATTGGTTTACTTTTGCCTTTTCTGTCTCAGACCTCCGGGTGTCTGGAATTAATATATTTAGGGCCAAATCCTCTTTGACTCAGCCACAGTTTTGGCAAAGCGAGCCTTCTCTGTGTGGTTTGGTGTGTCTTTGGTCTTCTCTGCCTGCTGGTCAGGTAGTTGGTTCTCTCTAACCATGAAATTTGTGGGCAAGATTCCTAAGCCCTTTTCTTACTCTTTCCATAGCATAGAAATTGGAGCATTAATATTTATTTAAAAATCAGAATCCTTGAGGACTGGAAATATTTTGTGAGAGTTAGCCATCCCTGCACTGATGGTGTACGGTGTAGGGATGATTGCCGGGGCCCTCTGCCAGAGGAGGGTTTCGACTGAATTATAAGAGGCCAACAGTCATTAAGTCCAGCTCTGGAATGAACTTTAAACTTCAAGCCTACAGGTCTTGACCACACACTAGGCCTTTTATAAACCTGAGGTCCCGCTGAGGGCGTGGCCTACACTTTGCAGACTCCAGTGTCCGGGTTAGAAAAACAGGCAGTGGCTCTCTGATAATGTTACTTACAGACATTTTAAAATTTACTTCTGCCTAAAAATAAGGACCAGTTTTAAAATAATTTGTTGTGCTGTATGTTGCACATATCAGAACAATGCTAACATGTAGAAAAGACACACTTTATTTCTAGCAAAAGGAAAGTAAGTTTTCTAAAGCAACAACATACAGTTTCTGGTTGTTTACTTGGGGCTCTCACAAAACCACCCGTAGTAACCTCAAGAAGCAGCCTGCTGGTTTTCACGATGTGGCTTTTGGATAACTGAGACCCATGAAGGTGTTCCAGGTGGTCTGGGGGCAGCCCAAAGTGGAAGCTATATCCTCGCAACAACATATTTCTATAAATGTGTTTTCCACTTCAGACCTAAGTCTGTGCTGGAAAACACAAAAATGAACCTTTTTTTTTAAAAAAAAATGTAACCACAATAATGATTATAGAGCCAAGCAATAACACCACAAAATGGACTTGAAGACTTCGGGATATCAAAGAAAGGAACACAGTGGAGTAGGTGGTCCACAGGGCCTCCTGCCCTGCCTAAGTACCCTGGGAAGCTATCCCAAAGCGGTGAAACCAGCCTAATTTTTCCAAGGTCCCTTACAGGTGAATATTTATCCCAGAGAAAAAGTTGAGTTTTCCAAATTTTTTTAAAGTCGTGTACACTTTTAGATGAGTTAAACATTTAAATGTAGGATACTCAAAAATTTATCTCTTGAAAATTTTCTAAACTCAGAAAAAAAGAAATGTTTTGAGTTGGGGAGACAAATACTCTTTTTTAAATATCAAATATGAGCAATTGTCTTTTTCCTAAACTCAATGTATATGGTCAATGTATGACCTTAAATAACAGTCTATTTCAATTAAGTGGATAATTTTGGGGCTGTGGAAGCTGATGTGTTCTAAGATTCATACTTGACTCCTTATCTAGACGTATTTTGAGTTAAGCAGAAGGGAAGACAATAATAAAACATTAGTTGGGACACAGACCACATAATAGTGCATCACTATTAGTTTCATAGGAATTATTTCATTCAATTCTCCAGGAGAATATGTAGGAGTACTATTTCATTGAAAAGATAAGAAAAGAGATGGACAAAGAGATTAAGCAAGCAAGCAAAAGAAAAAGAGAGAGAGAGAGAGAGAGAGAGAGAGAGAGTATGCAATTTGTTTAAGTTCATATGTCAACAGAGGTAAAAGGCAAACTTCACCCCTTACCGTAGTATGCCAAGGTTTTCCATCACATTTATTTTTAATCCATTATTCTGAAAACTTTTTAACAATTTTGACCATTGTTTGTTTCTTGCTGTTATATAAATGTTGGCAACTAATGATCTCTGATCAACATTACATAGGATTTGACTATGATACTGGGGTTACTTTTGGATTTGACTATTAACTTTAATTGCATACAATCCCTCCTCATTTAATGAATTGAAAGAATTCATTAACTTTATAACTGAAAGCTCAGTTTGGAAGAGATCTTTTGTGGGGGTGGTCAATACTGATCAGTTTATTCAAAGTTTGAAGGCTGAATCATTTGGGATCGTACAATACTTTGGGAACCAGTTGGAAAAGATACTATTCTGTGGGTGTCGTATCTCCTGCAAGTCTTGCTGGCTGTGGGAACACAAGACTGACAGCTCCTTACACTAGGAATTACTCGGGGCTGGGTTCATGCACTTGGTAGACTTGAGAGATGAGCTTAGGAGCCATTTAGCGTTCAGTGAACAAAGCGCAAGTTTGCTTACTGCTTTCTGTAAAAGTGGTAGCTAGCATCAATTATTCAGCAGCATATGAATATCCATCTGGATAGCGTTGTCTCTGTGAGATCTGGGGCCTAGAAGAACTGTGGTAGGCAAAACTGACCTCAAGATGATTACTCCCCTAATTCTTGGAGACTAAATTATGATAAGATGTCATGCTTGTGAATATATTGCCTTACACAAGATAAAAATTGCAAAGGAAAGTAAAATTCCTAAGTAGTCGACATTAGAATAGATCATGCAAGACTCTTAAGAGAAGCCCAATGTGCCCATTGCAATCTTTACAGAGGCAGAAAAGGAAGTCCAGGAGATGCAGAACAAAAGAAGTGTTTGGTGTGCATTACTAGTTTGAAATGGAGAGTTTCCCTAGTGAAGGTGGCACACATCTGTAATCCCAGAGGTTTTGGAGGATGAAGTGGGAGGATCACAAATCTGAGCCCAGTATAAGCAACTTAATGACTTAATCAGACTCTGCCTCAAAATACAATGTGAGCAAAGATGTGGATGCGGTATGGTGTGAAGACCTTGGGTTCAGTTCCAGGCATGGGAAGGAAAAGAAAGTGTGGGGGAGAAGAAGTCTGCAGGAAATTGATGATGTCAAGAATTTACATTTAGGTGATGTCAAGTTATCGAAAATGACAAAAAATAAGAACTTTGGTTCTTATGACCACATGAATTTGGATTTAATCCTACCAACATATGCCAAACAGGAATATGCTTGGAAGTAGTTTCTCTTCCAGAATTTCCAGAGAAGAACCCAGGCCCATTGGTACCTGGATTTTTAGTATGAGAGACTTCAAGCAGACTTACAATCAAGCCTGTTGGAGTTTCGACGTATAGTCCTATGAGACACTGAATGAGTCATTTTAATCTACTGAATTCCCAAAGACAAAGGAAAGCTACTGTGGGGACTCGAGCACAGCTACTAAGGCTGATGCAACTTGCTATGCTGCAACCAGTTCCTCTATCTCTCACCCTGGAATTTATGTCCTAAGCAAGTATCCATAACAGAATAAAAGGCTAAGTTTTAGCTTAAAGTAAAATAAAATTAGATTGCACACCATTAGTGTCTAGAACTAATTGCTATTAGCAACAACATCCCCCGTGTGCTGATGCAAGTCGTTGATGACATTCTGAAAGAGTATTGAAATGAGGAATATCTGGATTTTAAATCAACCCCCACCATTTAAACAGTCATGCCATCTTAGACTATTTAATTGACCTTGCTGAGCTTCCATTTTTAAAAATTTAATAGATATTATTAAGTAGCTGTCAACACTAATGAAGTTACTAATGTATAATGTTTCTCTGGTATGTTGCAGACTATAAAATACTCTTCTCATGACTCTGTATTTTGTCCAGATGATGTTTTCTTTGGTGGTATTTTAATGAGTGCCCCATAAAAGTATAGGGTAAAATTTTAGGTTGCTTATTTTAAAAAGGGCTCCCAAGAAAATAATTTGCATCTTCCATTAAAGACTCAGTGTAGGGCTGGGGAGATAGATCAGCCACATAAGTACCTGCCTGCCAAGCACAAGGTCCAAGTTTAATCCAATGGTATGGCATGCATACTAGCCGAGAACCCCAGGGCATGCTGTTTCAGTTCCAGAAGCAGATATGGGGTGCATTCCTGTAATCCCCACCTGTATCCCATGTGAAAACAGGAGGAGCACTATGAGTTTGAACTGCACAGTGAGTCTTTATATCAAAAAACAAAAAAAGAAAGAAAGAAAAAGGAAAAGAGAAAGAAAAAGAAAAAAACAAAGAAAAAAATTTAAAACTAAAAAAACTGATTCAGTGCATATTCATGTTAGAATTCATGCACTGATTTGCCACAATAGCTAATCTTCTATGTAGGTACAAACAGTTAATCTAAGTTGTCTCATTTGAAGATGTTTTAGGGTCACAACTGTATTAATGACCTTTAGTGTTCTGATTCTCATCTTATCTTTGCCTCTTAGTATCCTGATTCCCTTGTCCTCTTTCCCATGAAAAGCAGTCTTAGAGGGATCTTGCCTTTCTATTTCTTTCCCAGTTTTTACATTCTCTCCCAATGTTCACTCCAAGTTGTCAGGCAAAACACAACACTACTTGTTGAGGTAGGCTTAGTTTCTTAAGCCACTATGGCGATACCTGCAGAAGACATTCATTAAAGGGCATTGTTCAGAATGTATCTTGAACTCAGGAGATTCTGACACTTTCACACAGCTGTCCAAAGTTTGTAAAATGGGGAGCAATCATGGACACGAGCTATTTACAGATAAAAAGTGGCATGCGCCAGGATTTACGGGTACAACAGTGAACAGCCACACTGAAAGCAGAATGTGTTTCTGAGCTTTCCCAAAGCCCTGGGCTTTTCAGGCCATACCATCTATAAATATATGGGCATTGGTGCTTCCCTGTGATGAATTTTACATAGTGTAATGCTGAGAAATACAGCAATGGTCATACTTGCTTCCTAATTTCGCAGTGTTCTTTTATCTGTTTCTCCTTTCCTTATGCAAAAGCAACTGCAACAAACACAAGCCTATTCCTGGCACCTCACTCTAAAGGACTACTTTCTCTGCCTGCATCTTGGAACCTCTGCCTCAGCAAGGACTTAAGGTGAGAATGAAAAACAGCCAAATCTGAACATAAGGGCTCTGGGCAGGTAGCAGCTTCAGGACATTGTTCAGATGCCTTATTCTTTTCCTTTTGTACACAGAATAAATAAAGGAATAAAATCAATTCTGTTCGCAAGAGATCCACTTGCTTAAGCATCCCAAGTGGTACAAAAACTCTTTCTTAAAAAGTCTTATTTGAAAAGTCCAGGCAACTGACCAACATATAATTGAACTTGAGTTATTTGGTGGAACTAAATTAATGTGTCATGGAAGCAGTAAAAGACATGTATTAGAAATTCTGCTTGTGGAGAACCATTCCGCATGTTGAAATAGCCCAGGATATAGTGCATATTTCTCACATCATTAATTTACACAAAAACATGCCATTGTCAACTACTTTTCAAATGAAGTAGCCTGGACAACTCTAAAAAAATGTTTGGATTGACCCACTCCATGAAACAGTCAGGTTCACCCCTGAAGTTGTAAATATAAATCTTGCTTGATTTGGTAATCTGCAGTGATTGAAAACATTTTTGTGTAAATGGAGAATATGTAGGGAAAGAAAAGAAAAGAAAAATGAAGAAGAAAAGCATGGAAGACTGGCTCTGAGGTAGATTTGTAGGAGGTTTTGAAAGCTGAAACCTCTTGGAACTTTTATCCCTGTCTCTACCCTTGCTTAGTATCCTTAATGACCCAGTTTTGTTTGTTCTTTTTATCAACTTGGAGTTCTTATCCATAGGTATTTCCCCTGACTCCTCTAAAAGCTAGCAGATTAACAATATGATTATAATCTTGGTCTGCTTTCTTAGAATCTCATTGGAAAATAGCACTTTGGTCCTCTTTGGTAGAACAGAAGACAGCTTTAAAGTAGATAGCAGTTTTGCTCACTTGATTTCAAATTGTTACTTTTAAAATCAGATTTATCTGAATATACAGCATAATTCTAAAAGTATTTAAAATATTTTAGGTGATCAATACTGAGACAAAAGCCGCTATTCACACCTATTTCCACCTAGGACATAGACCCCTCTTTCTGGACACAAAAATGTAGTTCAGCCCATCAGACCCAACACTTAAATAAAAGGATTATGAAAGTTCTTAAATTTGCTATATTTTTAAAAACATAATTTTTAAGATAACAGTGTTGCTGGTTAGTAATATAATGGTACGTTCTTGGGTAAGAAAATAGCCTAATTTTAAGTCAGGAATTGTAATGCCTCCTGCCTTATCTTCCATGCCCAGGATTGTCTTTGCTTTTCTAGGTCTTTGCTGGTTCCAAATAAATTTTAGGAATGGTTTCTCTAGGTCTGTGACATATGTTGGTGGTATTTTGATAAGGATTAAATCTGCATAACAATTTTGGGAGTATGGACATCTTCACAATGTTAATTCTTCCTATCCAGCAGCAGGGAATATTTTTCCATTTTCTGAAATTATCTACAATCTCATTTTTTTCAGAGTACTGTAGTTTTTATTGAATAGAACTTTTACTTATTTAGTTAGATTAATTCCTAAGTATTTCATTTTC
Source organism: Myocastor coypus (assembly GCA_004027025.1). Taxonomy (NCBI): domain Eukaryota; kingdom Metazoa; phylum Chordata; class Mammalia; order Rodentia; family Myocastoridae; genus Myocastor; species Myocastor coypus. Next base: position 39,495 of record PVJA010014482.1, on the reverse strand, counting down.
CAAGGTGCTATTGTAAAAGATACTATTTCTCTAATTCCTCTCTTAGTGTTTTTGCTATCTGCATAGAGGAATGCTACTGACTTTTGGGTATTGGCTTTGTACCTTGCTGCAGGATACAAAGCATTTAATTTTTGCATTAATTCTAGTAGCTTCTTGGTGGTGTTTTTTGGATCTTCCAAATACAGTATCATGCCTTCTACAAATAATGATAGTTTAACTTCTTCTTTACCTATTCTTATTGCTTTATATCTTTCTTGTCTAATGGCTCTAGCTAATGATTCCAGAACTACAAATGTTAGATTTTTTTGTTATATAGGTCTTTACCTTGGTCTTAACCATCCAGCTGAAAAGTCTAAACGTAAGTTTTTAAAAATAGGCTATATTAATATGCTGAGCTGTAAAAGGCTCAAATCAACAACTCCTGACATTTCTAGTTGTGCAGATAAACCACGACTATTATGGACTATTAGACTATATATATAGCTACTTTCCCTTAGTTCTATAAGAAGAAAGATTTGTACTAATAGTGTTTATACAAGACACCAAGTCTTGATCTTGTACTCTGAACAAATACTATGAAGACAACAATATGAAATGTATTAATTATTGTAACTAACCTACTAATTCATTGCTATTTACTGAGCCATATGATGAGGATGAGTATATCTAAATATCTTACCCACAATCACACTTTTCCAAAGGGATACCACTTAGTAGAAAGGTCTGATGACTTTAAGACAGTGAACAATACAGTACTTTTCTCAAAAATGATGAATAACCGATTTATAATTTTTATTAAGTGTAAATATATATTCATGATCCTACAATCTAAGTGTTTGAGGATAAATATTTATCAGTTAATTATTAATTTTAATTAATCATTTCTTTTTTCTATAGAAATGGAGATTGAGACCAAGACCTTTGCACTTGCAAGCACTGAGATATATCAACAGCCCGTTTTTATTTTTTACTTTGAAATAAGTTCTGAATAATTCACTAGATTGCCCATACTAGGGCCAAACTTGAGATCCTCCTGCCTCAGTTCCCTGCAGTACTGAGTGATATGTACCACCATACAAGGCTAAGCAAATAACATTTATTGGCTAGTTAATACAAAACAGATATCTAAATTTCTTATATTTTATTTAATCTTCATAATCTGTGAGTGAAATCATTTTATATTGACATAACAGATAAGAAAACTAAGACAGAGAAAACTAATTTCCTGCAGTTACATACTTACTAAGCAAATAGATGGCAGAAGTAAGGTTTAAACTTGTAAGCAGTAATTTTAAATAAATAATAATTAATGATTTAAATAAAAGACGTCAGTTACCAGAAAGCATTACAAATAGTGGGCAAGATAGATATAAATCTTAAATATATCACCAATTTAAAATTGACATTATCAACTTCAACTCTCCTTCTTTATGTATGCTGTTACCACGTTTGTTTTTTTGTTTGTTTTTTAAGCACCAGGGATTGAACTCAGGACCTTGTGCTTGTCAGGCAGATACTTATGCCACTGAGCTAATTCCCCAACCCAGAGGTTACCACTTTTGGCAAATAACAAACAAAATTCCACTGAGAACACTTTACTAAGTACAGTCAAACAACACCCCCCCAATCCATCTCTGCCACCCATCCTCACACCCAGGGCTAATAGCAGAAAGGAATTTTAGAAAAATGAAACAATTTCTTACTTTCTTCTATTGTTGGAGTATTTGCTGATTCTTATTGCTGGAAGAGGCTGAAAATTCAGGCAAAGCATGACAGCTCAAAGAAAGAGAAAACAGTGGGTTTGGAAATCCTGCAAAGCTCAGAGGAAAAATAGATTTTTCATCTGTGAAGGTAGTCAGCATTTGTGGTCTCAGTATCCCCAGTGAAAAAGGAAAGAGACAAATAGAACGCTGTATGATTTTTCCCCTAACACAAGCGAACTTTTCAGCTCCACAGGATAAAAGGTAAGAAGACTAGTGGAAATTTAATTGCATAATTTTCAGTGCTGAGTGTAATTTCCTCATAGTGCTTAGGAAACTAAGTAGAAACTCAACAGTCATCAGTTAATCCAACTACTAGATATCTCAAGTTGTTAGGCATTAGAGAAAGCTATTTCTGCTGTGGGGCTGGAACAGAGTTAGGTGAAGATTACAAAGCTAACAAATTAACTAACTTATTTTCAGAGAAAAAGCTCAACATCTCTGGTACCAGGTGAAGCAATTCATCCTAATCCTCTGTAGTATTTTATAGAGAATATATATGATAACCAGTTGATAAGACCAATAAATTATCCCAAGATACAAAATAATAAGGCATTATGCAAACAGTTCACTCCATCATTGAAGTTGTCACAGTTAGAATTTAAAGCTAAAATAGATTTTAAAAAATAAAAAGTGCTATTTCTCTAGAAAATTGCAGTAAACACAAAACAAGTAGTAATTGAAAGAAAAAAGTGTAATATGATATTAAATACTAAATACACGGATTTAACAGGGAATTTCACACTGCAAAAGAGATTAGTGGAAAATATACAGGCTGAAGTGGAGAAATAAACTAGAAAATATAGAAAATCTCAGAAAATGTATAACATAAATATATTCTCAAATATAAATGTGATTACTTACTCTATGGAAGAATGACACCAAACAATGGAGATATCAACTGAAATTTTTTGAAACAGAAATACATCAAGCCAATGATTCAGTAAATATTATAACCAAGTAGCATGGTAGATGCAAAAAAAACAAAATCTAAGCACATTGGAAATGATGTAAAATCACATTTTGAAAGAGAAAGTAGCCCCTCTCGAGAGACATCATTTACAGAAGAATAACAGGCAAACTGCTGACACTTCAATTTATACAGTGTAACATTTGAAAATATAGAAATAATTATGTTAGTCTACTTGAGCTGCTATAACAAAATACAACAAACTAGCTAGCTTTTACACAACAGAAATTCATTTCTTAGTTCTTAGGCTATGAAGTCCAAGACTTCTTCGCTAGAAATTTCAGGGCCCACAGGTGCCTGGTTCCTGGCTTCTAGGCACCTGTCTTTTCCTTCTGCCTTCACAAGCGAGGAGTAAGACACCTCTCGGAGGCTTTTTAACACACCTAACTTCCAAGTGCCAACACCCTAGGGATTAAGTTTCAACATATAGATTTTGGAAGAACACAAATATTCATCTGTGGGATTCTATCCTCCAGCCACTCAAAACTCATGCTCTTTTTGCACCTAAAATACATTCACCATCTGTAATTCCAGCACTTGGTAGGCTGAGACAGGAGGATTGGTGCAAGTTTGAGAACACTCTGGGTTAGAAAAGTGCACTCAAGGCCAGCCTGAACTGCATAGCAAGACCCAGTCTCAAAAAGACAAATAAATAAACAAATAACTAACTGACTTACTAAATAAATAAAATGCATTCAGTACATATCAATAACCTCTAAAGTCTTAACTTTTCTCATCGTCGACTTTAAGTTCAAAGTTCAAAATTATATCTAAATATCAAAAACAGAAAGGAATGAGATTTGAAGTACAGTTTACTATGAGAAAAAGTACAATTTACCTCCTACAGAGCAAGAGTGGGCCAGTGGAGAGGGCTAACAGTGTCCTTAAAGATAAAGGGAAAGAGACTTTTATTATCCAAAATGCTTGAACTGGCTCTTACCTCACATAAATATAGCACCAACACAATTATCGTATCAAAAAAAAAAAAAAGAAGGTCAGTTGACTTCACCACATGTAAACTGTCCTATGGAAGAACTTGCTTATCTTCTTAGCAAATATAAATCAAGGATAAGGAATATCATCTTTTAATTGGCCAGGCCTATGTGTAAATGAAAGCATGAGAAAGATGTCTCCTCATTGATCCTGTGAACAGCATCAAATTTAAATGAGGCAATGAGAATGTCAGTTTCTGATTGGTCCCTTGCACAAGACACAAGAGCCTTAACCCTGTAGTCACTTTTAGGTCCCATATCCTGTGCATGTCTTCTCTTTTAAGAGATGTTTTAGAAGTATCACTCAACTTGTTAGCTGGGGTTCTTATGGATTTTGACACATCTCCCCTAGTTGGTTTTCTAATTTTCTCCAGCCCTAATTGCCTGCCTCTTTGTCTCCCAGTTGTTCTCATTCTTTGCAATAACAATTTACATCTTGAAATTCTTTTTTTAAGAATTCCATCATTAAATCATGTTATATATCATATATTTTTAGAAACAAACTTGAGGGGTTGGCCAAATAGCTCAATGGATTAAAGATCCTACAAACAGGTACAGGGGCTAGGAGTTCAATCCCTGGGCATGCGATGCCAGGTCCGCTCCCAGAGTACCCTGAGATGGCAATTGAGACTAAGTATAGTGGTGCACACCTGTAATCTCAGCCCTTGGGAGGCTGTAAATAGGTAGATCACTATGAGTCAAATTTACTAGTGAGTCCCTCAACACCCTGTAGACCCTTCCATAAAATACAAAAAAGAGAGTGAGAGAGAGAGAGAGAGAGAGAGAGAGAGAGAGAGAGAAAGAAAGAAAAAGAAACAATCTTGAAAAGCCAGCTCCTTCAATACTTTACTATTTATTTATTTATTTATTTATTTATTTAGTACAGGATCTCACTACACAACTTAGACATGTAATGATCCTCCTGTCTCAGGCTCCTCAGTGCCAGGACCCTGTGCTATGTCAGTTACCACCTGAGTGCAGGGCCAGCACAGCCTATGGTACCAGCAATCGAACCCAGGCCCTTGTGATTGCCAGGCAGGTGCTTAGACCACTGAAGTATCTCCCTTGCACTTTGCTTACCTTTATCACAAAATATCTAATTTTATCTCTCACAAATCCTAGTCTCCTCACAGTAGGACCTGTGAGGTTCTTTGCCACATTTAGAAAGAATGGCCTCTCCTCCAACTTCCATTTTCATATTGCTCATTTCCATCTGAGACCTTATCAGAATGGCCTTTACTATCCATACTTCTACCAATATTCATTTTCTAGTGATTCTGAGACTTCCTTCATAGCTCTTTTTTTTTTTTTTTCTGAGTCCTCACCAGAACCACCCTCCCGCAACTCTGACATTTCCCGTAATGCACTCTAGTTCTTCCCAATATCTTAGTTCCAAAACTACTTCTATATTTTTTAGGTTTTTGGGACACAGAACTCCCATTTCTCAGTATTGCTGTCTTAGTCTGTTTGAGCTGCTATAGCTAAAATATTCTAACTAGGATAACTTATAAACAGAAATATATAACTTAAGGTTCTGGAGACTGAGAACTCCAAGACAAAGGCACAGCACATTTATTGTCTGAAAACTGCTACTTCCTAGCTTTAATGGTTGTCTTCTTATTGTGTTCTCACCTGAAAGAAAGTCCAAGAGGGCTTTCTGGGGTCATTCTGTTTTGTTTTAAATAAAGACTCCACTCTCTTTACCTAATCACCTCTTCTGTTGGTTCTACTTTCAAACATCATTGGGGACGGAAAAGTAGAATACGACATCCCAAAATATGCCATTGTAGCACACGATTTATTTTGAACTTCAAACAACTTAGGAGAAGCAGATGGCAGAAAAGTTCTCTGACCTCCACTGTTTGCCTAAAAGCAAGACAGGAATTTGTAAAGTGCTTCCCCTTGCATCTCTATCAGGAGTACAACGTTGATTGTGAAGACTGTTATTGATTCCAGCAGCGGGTTCCAATCCCCTGTCAGGTGGGAAAAAGAAAAAGCAAGAGGCAAAACGGTGGCATAGTAGGCGATAGGGATGGCCAGTCGTTCGTGGGAAACAAAAGGGTGCAAAGCAGCTAAAATCTCAGTATTTCTTGATGACATCTGTGCCAAGGACAATGGGTGAAGGACAGTGAGTGTTTCTGGTAACAGTTATGGTGGCTCTGCCTGGTTAGGAAGAATAAAGCATTTTTCCAAGGTCCAGTCGAAGTATACAGAAGCTGTGGATACCTCTGTAGGCCTTATCCTGCCCCGGAAGCGTCATAGCGTCTCCAGCCATAGGGCTTCAGCTGTGACTGGGAGAAAGCAGGAGGTTTCTGTGTTCTACTCTGGATCAAAGTCCAGGACAACAACAGCCTCAGAAATCCCCTGGACTCAGTTTATAGTCTGTGGTTCCCAATAAAAAACAACCATAGATTCTTATTGGCCTTACATACCAGAGAAGATCATGGAACAAAACCCCATCCACTTGCCTTCTTCAATCTTGTTTCCCTTGGAGATCCAAAGTTCTTTTCCTTTTTCTTACTATTTTTCTAAAAGTCTATCTTTGTTTACAATGCTATAGTTGCTGCCATGCTAAACTCTCTCTGTGATGTTTCCTAATTCCCTGCATCTTTCATGTTTCTTTTATTATTTTTTTACTGTATTTTGCACCCGATCTCACTATGCAGTTTGGACTGTTAGTCATCTTCCTGTTTCAGCTTCCCCAGCCCTGGGATTACAGGCATGTGTCTCCACGCCCAGTCTCAGTGGTCTGCACAGAGTAGCTGGCGGTAGGTCTGATGAAGCCTGTGGTGCCAGGGATCGAACCCTGGTCCCTGCATTTGCCTAAGCAGGTGCTTAGTGCACTGAGCTATCTCACTAGCCCTCTCATGTTTATTTTAAATGGACATGTTAATGAACTTCTATTTGTTTTCTCTTATCAATAAGTGTTTTGTTAAAGGAGTCCAAGCCAATAAATAATTTTTTCCTACATATCTCCATAAGAATTTTGAAGTGAATATGGAAATTCACTTTATAGAAATTTCCAAACTAGAATTCTATATGCAGTGATGCTATTTTATGAAACATATTTTCAGATGAGAATGTATTTCCCACTGAGGAAAATAAATATTTTTCTTAGTTGTAGAATTATACTACAAGATTACCAAATAGATTTCTTCAGGCAGAATGACATGAACACAGTAAGTAACAAGGTAATATGAGAGGAGAAAAGAAAAATCAAAGCACACGTGTTTACAAAACAGTCTTGTATTAAAATGTATGTGTGTGCATGAACATTCGTGGGTGTGCTAAAAGCTCCTTATAGTGAAAAAGGGCGAGCAGAGGATGAATTAAAGAATTAAGGCCTCAGCAGTGCCAGGGGATTATACAGACATCAATTATACTATGATGATTTTTTAAAACAATATAAAGTATAAAAAAAAGATGTGTACTAAATAATTGAATACCTTGGGGAATTAGAAAATGAATAATGATATAGAAAATATAAACCTAATTATATCACAAGTTGCATTAAATATAATTTCTAAACTTATAAAAAAAACACTAACAATATTCTTATATTGAAATTTTAAATCACTGTCTCAAAAGATATTTCGTCAATAATAATAAAAATCGTTTAGAAAGAATGGGAGAAAATATTTGTAAACTATTTATCTAATAATGCACTTATAGGTACAAAATATTAAAAACGCTATTTTAAAAAAAAACTTTCATTCATTCATTCTTTCTTTCATTCACTCATTCATGTGATACAGGGTCTCACTATGCAGCTCAGAGTCATAGTGATCCTCCTGTCTCAACCTCCCCAGCACTGGGATTACAGGTGTGTGCCCCCATACTTGGCTTCAGTGGCCTGAACAGAATGCCCAAGATTCTAGGACCAGCATGACATATAGTAGTGTGGCTCAAGCTTGGGTCCTTGTGCTTGTCAGGCAGGTGATTAGACTGCTGAGCTATCTCCCCAGATGCTAAGAAATCTAATTTAGAGATGATGAAAGATCTGTGTAGGCCTTTCAAAAGAAGACATGAAGCTACAGAAAACAAACCCTCATCACTAGTCAGTAATGTTGATGTAGCGATAATATCTTACCTTGATATTCTAACTAAGGCATATTTTCAAAGGCAAAAATAATACTGGCATGAGCATATGAAAATAACAAATCCTGACCCATCTGTACAGTAGAGGAAGTTGTACAATCTTTTGTTTGGGATGTAATGAATACAACCATAATGAAAAATAATACGAAGTTCCCTTAAAAATTAAAAATAGATCCACTATATGATCTAGCGATCCTACTACTGTGAGTAGGTGTAAAGGAAAGGAAATCAGCATTTTGAAGAGATAGCTCTAGTAACATGTTAACAGGGGCACTATTAGAATAAGTAAGACATGTCATCAACCTCCTGTCCACAACCAGATGAACAGATAAAAAATGTACTACATAGGTACAATGGAATATTGTTGCTTTAAAGGAAATTAAATCCTATCATTTGTGGTATTTTGGGGGAACATTGCATTATTTTAAGTGAAATATTCAAGAAAAAATGTACAAATATTCCATGATCTCATTTATACATGAAATATAAAGAAGCTGAACTCACAGAACTAGAGAGAAAATTGTGGTGACTAATGGTTATAATGAAAAGACAGGGACAAATGGAGAGGCTGAAAAATAGGGATAAAATTACAGCTAGAAAGAATATAGGTTATGTTCTTTGGACAGTAGGGTGACTACCATTACCTATTATATTCAATATTTAGCAATGACAACCAGAGAGGCTTTAGAATGTTGTCATCATAAATGATAAATACTGCATGGGTAGAGCATGAAGCAGGACCACAAAGGCTGGGTAGCCTTGCAACTCCAGAACTACCCCCTGACCCCTGAACCTGAGTGACTCTGGTTACACATGACGTTCTGAAACATTTTAAGATTTAGTGGTCTATTTCTGGTTGAAGGTCTTTCTGTTGGATTTTTGATTAAGGAGCTTAACCAGGTATCAAACGACAAAGGAATAAACTTGAAAGGGGAAGGAGCACTGCTAAGTTGATTCCTGAAAACTAGTCTTAGCTTAATTCCCAAAATAGTCAAGGAGCAAACTAAAAAGAGAAAATTACAGGATCATCTATTTAATGAACATGGCCACAAAAGGCCTTAATAAAGTACTGGCAAATAGAATGTGACTATCATTAAAATTATCATGTACTGTGACCAAGTAGCTTCATTTCAGAAATGCAAGGATAGTTCAATATACACAAATAAATAAATGTAATACATCACATAAAAACAAGTCAAAAATCACATGATTATCTCCAGTCACAGAAAATAACTTTAACAAAACTTAACCTCCACCCATAATTTTATAAAGAACACTGAAGAATATAAATAGAAAAGAACTTTATCTCAATCTAATAAAAGCCATTTATGAAAAATGTACTACTAACATAATATTAAATGGGGAAAAGATGGAAGCTTTTCCTAAAACCAGGAGCAAGACAAGAATGTCCACTATTGGCACACCCATGCAACATCATACTGGAACCATCAGCCACAGCAGTGAGGCAAAAGAATGGAGCAAAAGAGGTGACATGGGAAAGAAAACAGCCAAACTATCCCTATTCACTGATGGCATGATCTTTTTTTTTTGTTTGTTTTTTTGTTTTTTTGTCTTTTTGAGACAGGGTCTCTCTATGCAGTTGAGGCTGGTCCTGAGCTCACTTTTGTAGCCCAGGCTGGTCTCGAACTCACACCGATCCTCCTGCCTCAGCCTCCCGAGTGCTGGGATTACAGGCGTGAGCCACCACGCCCAGCCTGGCATGATCTTTTACAAAGCAGACACAAAAACTTCTACCAAGAAACTCCTAAAAGCTAAAAATAATTTTAGCGAGGTAGCAGGGTACAAAATTCACTCACAAAAATCAACAGCACTTCTGCATTCTTTTACACTGATCATGAGTCTATCAATAAAAATATTAGAGTACCTAGAGAAACTTCAAATATTTGAGTATTTCAAAGTGTACCTAACTGAAATGCCTTTTACTTTCTATCTTTCTCTCTCTCCTCTTCTCTCTTTTTTCCTTTGAATCCTCAATAAAATACATAGATTAATTTCTGCAAAAAAATAAATAAATTAGGAAAAATGCAATTCACAATAACTTTCAAGAGAAGTTAAACCATTAGGAATTAATCTCACATGAGAATTGAAAGATCTTTATAATAAAAGCTATAGTACTCTAAAAAGTGGGATCCAAAAGGACATCAGAAGACTGAAAAACACTTGGGTAGGCACAACCAATATTATCAAAATATTGACCATACTTCCAAAGCTCATATATATTTAATACAATCCTAATAAAAAATAACAATGGCATTGCTCACATAACAGGAAGAAAACACTTCTGAAATCTAAATGGAACTAGAAGAGACCCAGAATAGCAAAAGCAATCTTAGACAATGAAAGAAAAATGGAAGCCAACTAAATAGCTCAGAAAATTAAAGTGCTTGTATGCAGGTGCAGGGGCCAGGGGATCAATCCCAGGGCCTAATGTGTTGGCCCAGTCACTGGGGTACACTGATACAGCAACTGAGACTATGCGTGGTGGCACACACCTGTAATCCCAGCTCTTGGGAGGCTGTGACCAGGTGGAGCACTAGGAGTCCAGTCTATTAGTGAGATCCTGAACACCCTGTAGAACAGTGGTTCTCAACCTCTCTAATGCCATGACCACGCAATATAGTTCCTCATGTTGCGGTGAACCCAAACCAAAAAATAATTTTGGTGGCTACTTCAAAACTGTATTTTGCTACAGTTATGATTCGGAATGGCTTTAGGCGACCCCTGTGTTTTGGTCGTTTGACCCCTGCCAGGGTCGAGACCCACAGGTTGAGAACCGCTGCATAGACCCTTCCCCAAAATAGAAGAAAGAAGAAGAAGAAGAAGAAGAAGAAGAAGAAGAAGAAGAAGAAGAAGAAGAAGAAGAAGAAGAAGAAGAAGAAGAAGAAGAAGAAGAAGAAGAAGGAAAGAAAGAAAGAAAGAAAGAAAGAAAGAAAGAAAGAAAGAAAGAAAGAAAGAAAGAAGGAAAGAAGAAAGACAGAAGATAGTACAATTCCAGATTTCAAGTTATATTTCCAAGCTACAGTGATTAAACAATGGCAGTGTAAATCTTGTATACAGGCATGTGAATTAGTGGAACAGAACAGTAAATACATAAACAAGCACAGGCACATTTAGACATCTGATCTTTGGCAAAATGGCCAAACACATACACTGCAGGAAAGCGAGTTTCTTCAGCAAATTTTACTCAGAAAACAGGCTGTCTGCATGTGGACTGAATCTAGACCCACATTTTTCAACATATCCTAAGATAATCTCAAAATTGATCAGAGATCTAAAACTAAAAGAAAAACCATTTGTTGGAAGGTGAAATAAGTAAAGCTCTTGAGGATGCAAACCTATGCAAGGACCTTCAGAGCCAAACCCCAGTTGCACGAGAAATAACATCAAGATCTAAAAAAAAAAAAAAGGAATAGATCAAATTTAAAACTTCTGCATGGAAAAAGACTCAAAAGATTGAAAAGATAATCTACATAGTAGGAAAAATTTTTTGTCAGCTATACCTCTGACAGAGGACTATTATCTACAATATATAAAGAACTCAAAATAATAAATAAATAAATCCTCACCAAAATGTAATACCAAGTAAATGTGGGCAACTGAAATGAACAGACACTTCTCAGAAAAAGAAGTATAAATGGCGAACAAATATAGTAAAAAAGTTTGGCATCTCTGGCCACTAGGGAGAAACAAGTTAAACAACACTGAGATTCCACCATACTCCAGAGAGAATGACCACCGTCAGGATATCAAAATATAAGAAATGCTGGCAAAGCTGCAGAGTACAAAAAGGCCTTTCGCACTGTTGGTAGGAATGTAAGCTGCTCTATCCTCTAATTTCTACAAAGTTTTAAAACTGAACGGGAGTAAACTGTTGTGAGTGTGGTAATTCAAGAGTGTTGACTGTGCTCTCTTGCTTCATCAGAGTGCTGGGGACACATGGGTGCAGGCTGTGTGGATTTATTTAGCTAAGCACGTTGAAGTTACTCTTTTGTGTGTTATTTATACTTCTATGAAAAGTTCATAATGGTTATTTGCTTTGCAAAATTGCCTTTGCAACCCTATAAATCTCAGCCAACCTCTAATAATTTTAGTGTCATAAAATTTAAGTATTACCAATTCAGCACATTAAGATATAGAAGGGAGAAAAATATGTGCTTCATGGAGCAAGACTTTTCCTTTTTGTCCTATCCACAATCATTGAAAAAAAAAAAAAAAAAACAACCAAGGAAAGATTTGAATAGAATCTAATTTAAAAAGTATTAACCTATATTCTATTTGAAAAAGTTTTGTCATGTATGTTGATGGCTAAATTTCTCTCTTTGAAGAAACTCTGTGTCAATCAACTTTCTTGCAAAATATTTGGAGTGCTGGTTGGCATTTTCATTATGACCCACTGACAAGTCATTCGTTTATGATCTAACACTTGGATTTACCAGTATTTTTTATTGCTGGACAGAACATGCATTTATTGAGCTTCTATTTCTGCACTTACGTTTATATTTGATTTTTAAACTTTTAACAGAAATATCTTATGAGAAACAATTTTTAACAAAATAAAATTAATGCATGTGAAGTAAAGAATTGGGAGCTACAACTTCAGAACATACACTGAAGCCAAAATTGCTCAAAATGAAGGCAGCCTGTGTTGTTTTCTCTGGATGGAGTTAGACTTAACAGAAATTTTCTTTGATATTTTTCTCTATTTCTACACTGATATTAAAATGCAGTCCAGTATTACTCTAAAAATTATTCAGTCTTCACTTGGATTATTGAAATATTATTTTTACTTTGTTGCCAAAATTAATACAGATATTTCAATTTTTTTCTCAATGTTACAAACACACATAGCTCAAAGACTCTAATGGTACTGTAGAGGCTATAAAGAAAACTAACACCTCTTACTTTGTATTACCCAGGATCCTGCAAAGGACTCTTTTGGTTGGCATGTAGTTCCGTTTTTCCAAATAACAAAACCTGCTATGAATTTTTCATTTTAACTATATGCTTGCTTCCCCAGTATATAAAATGATCATTTAGTCTAAACTCAGCAAATTTTTATTTCATTATAATCATTTGTGATTAAGGTCTTTGCTCAGTTTCCAGCCCATCAAGAAATTCAGGTGTCTAGCTACCACGTAGGTCTCCTGCTCCGGGGCTGCCGTATGTGACCCTCCAGGACTTCTTTCTGCCTCTTCCCTGCAGGTGCTGGTATTGCTAAAGTCTTGTGCATTGCAGTCGGTTATAAGCACCTGCTTGGGACATTTGTAAACCTTATCACCTAGATTTACATATAAAACAGATTATATACCTTCTTACTTTTATATGTATACAAATTAAACATTAATAAGTACTACTGTTATTTAGGGAAATGCAATAAATCACTGAAAACAGAATATTTCCCAATGAAGGCCTGTGTGATTAATACAGCCAACATAGAAAAGCCTCATAGTTCTTTGATGTATAGTACATTCCATAATTAGGTTGGTTATTGTACATGTGCAGATATCTTCTTTCTTTCTTTCTTTCTTTCTTTCTTTCTTTCTTTCTTTCTTTCTTTCTCTTCTTTTAGAGATATAGAATAGATTTAATCTGTAAAGATAAAATGTCCCTTGCCCTTGGGCATGCCAAGCCAGTGACCAAGTCCAGGCATGGTGGCGCATGCCTGTAATACCACTGCTCAGGAGGCTAAAAACAGGAGGATCACTACAGATGAGCCCAAGCCGCATAGTGTGACCCTTACCAAATATATAAAAATTTTAGTCTAGGTTAGCAGCAATTACTGACCCCCAAAGACTGGGCAGATCTGTCCCCTGAAGGTACTCTGAGGTCATTGACAGCTCGCTAATCAGTTCACAGCTCTGTGGGTCTGACACTGGCTTTGCACTTTGCTTCAATGCAGTACTCCACAGGAAGACCAGAGGCTCTAGGCTCTTGGAGGTTTTCTTCTTGATGTCCTCAGTGTGCTCTTGCCGCTTTGGGGCCTCCTTTTCAAGGCGCCAGGCCCTCCTCGAAGTTGGCATTACAGCTCAGCACCTGCTTCTGCACCCGCTTCTGCTGGTTCTCTAGTGCTGACTCCGGAGCTCCTCTGCAGGCTACAAGCACCCTGTGGCCTTTTCTCTGCCTCCAGCCCGTCCTTCTCAATCTACTCTCCCTGAGCCAGGAAAATCTGCCCAAACTCATCCTGATCCAATTGCATCTGAATAGCCAGTGTGCTCCTTGAAAGCCGCCTGTTCCGGTGGACTTTTTCATAGCTTAGCCTCATTTTCCATCTTCTTCTTTGCATTTTCCCTTTTCTTTCTATGCCACTCCCAGTCTGCAACCTCCTGGTTGTACGTGGCCTGCAAGGCACCCTGTTGTGCCTGGTAGTCCTGGGCCTTCCGCCTGACCCTCAGGCGGATGGTTTCCTTCTCTTTTTTTTTCCTCTGGATTCTCTCCCGCTCAGCCTCACACTCTGTCTCTCAAGCCATCTTCTGCTTGGTGAACTCCATCACCAGCTGGTCTACCCACTTCTGAGCCAGCAGCGGTGCTTTCTGCTTCTGGTTTTCATCATTCACGAGCTTCGTCTCAGCCTGCATCTTCAGCCTTCCCTGGTGTTTCTGCTGCAGGTCCCGCAGGTCCTCCTCATGGAGCTGATCTTTCTCCACTCCTGCTGCTCTGCAAGAAGCCAGCACTCATCCTGGTTCTCTTCCGTGGGTTCCACAAAGCGTCATCTTCCTCATATTCATTCCTTCTTCCTCCTGTTCAGCTCCTCCTGCCTTTGAATGGATTCCTGCATCCAACTGCTTCTCCTCTGCATCCAGCTTTTTTGTATCTGCTGCTCCTCCAGCAGTTGGGCATCTGAGATGGCGTGGCACACGGCGTTGCAGATCATCTTGCTGGTGCTCTTGAGCCCCTCTTCCTGCTCCATGTACAGCTTGCTGGCTCTCTGCAGGAGGTCCTGGGCCAGATACTTGGCATCCTGCTCCAGGTCAGTGAGATTCTTATTGCCTTTCCATGCCATTTCTTTCTGCTTCATGATCTTCTTGTGTGTGGTCACTACAGCCACAAGTGCTTTCTTCATCATCTTGAAGGCCAGCACTTGAGTCTCCAGCTCGTCTCTGGTCAGAACGTGGCATGTCTTATGCTTATAATACACTCAAATTCCTCAGACTTGATGATTAGTTGTCCTTTTTAGGGACAACACAGCACGTCCTTGGTGATGAGCTGGATGGTCTCTGGCTTGTGATTCAGGCTCAAGGCAGTGAGTTTTCTATCAGGAACACTTGCCTCCCAGTAGCACAATGGGCTGTTGTTCTGTCCCTGCACTGGGGCTAGACACCTCCAAAGACACTCTCGTGCACCTCTGAGTTCATGGTTTTCATCCTATCATGAGTGTAACTTCATGATCTGATGGAAGCAGAAGAGGGGCTCAGGATGTCATTTGTTCTCAGCGGCACCTCTATGCCTTGGTCGCCCACACAACCACAGGCCCAGGATGGTGATGCGGTGCTCTGTGTGTGGGGGCATCGCATGTGATGGTTCAAAAGGACTTCACTGAACTGTTTGCTTCATTTGACCATTCAGCTTCTGTTTGCACTGAGCATAAATTCATAAACAATTTCATAGCTTTTATGTTTCAGAAAGCACTCAAGAAAGGATAGAACAGAGACTTCTCTAGTTTCTCCCTGGAGGCAATTACATACAAGGGAAGCTTGAGTTTGGAGTTAGGTTGCGGAAATGGGCTCCTGCCCAGTTCTTCACCATCATATCTTTAAACTGTGGCTTTGATATTCTGTTCAGAGTGAATTCTTATCTTGTCAAACACACATATAATGACACGTGTGTGTCTAAAACTTGCTAGACATACTAATTTTACATTACTGTCTTTAATCATATCTTTCTTATAATACAGGTTCTACAGGGTCTCACTGTGTTTTTTTTTCTTTTTTTTTTGTGAGCAGAATAGATTTATTAAGTGAAAGAAAGCTCCTGTCCGAGAGAAGGACAGGAGAGGGGTCCCAAGTGGGTGTCCCCTGGAACAGGGTCTCACTGTTGTAGCTGAATTAGACAGAAATATTATAGACACTTAGGCAGGCCCAGGCCCTCAAGGATGCCATGGAAGACAACATGACTTTACAAGGGCAAGGGACATTTTATCTTTACAGATTAAATCTATTCTATATCTCTAAAAGAAGAGAAAGAAAGAAAGAAAGAAAGAAAGAAAGAAAGAAAGAAGATATCTGCACATGTACAATAACCAACCTAATTATGAAATGTACTATACATCAAAGAACTATGAGGCTTTTCTATGTTGGCTGTATTAATCACACAGGCCTTCATTGGGAAATATTCTGTTTTCAGTGATTTATTGCATTTCCCTAAATAACATATAGCATATAGTTAAAAGAGACAGACATTTCTCTGCCATGGGCCAGATCTCAAGACAAGAGTAAACAAAAGCAACTACATACTTCCTGAAGTTGGGCATCAGGGATTGATATATTAAATAAGTGTCAGTCACCTTGAAAGAGCTCAAGCCCAATAGATAGTGTTTGTGCCCACTTGCTGTGTGACTTGCCTTCCCATTGGATACTGATTTTAATCGGTATTTTACCTGAGCAATGATACTTGCAATCTCATTGGTTGACTACAGTCTTGTCCCACCTCATACCCACCTAAGCAAGTTCCCATGTCTTCTCTACAACCTTAGACCCACGTGAGCACGTGGTTTTCCTCTATAAAAGTCCCTGGCAGAGACAGCTTCTGGTGAGGCAACACATTAGGCCCCTCTCCTGTTCCTTCTCCAACAGGAACTTTCTTTCCCTCAATAAATCTACTCTGCTCATAGCCTCCGTTTGTTCCTAAAATCCATTCTTCGGTTTTAGAGAACACAAACGCATCCCAGGTGCTTTTCAGGTTAGGGGTCATTTTTCCCCTATATCATTTTAGAGGTCATCCACCCAGGATCATTTTTTTCTCCCTGTATTATCACTATGTAGATCAGACTTATAATGATCCTCCTGTTTTCAGCCTCCCATATGCTGGGATTATAGGCATGTGCCACCATGCTCTCAGCCTCACTAACCATCTCAGTGCACCCTGGGGGTGGGGCCCACACAGCATGCTGCAGATCGAGCCCTGGTCACTGCATCTAGTTAAGAGGTACTTTAATCCACCTGACTTACCCTCCACAGAATAACTGAGTAGCACCAGTAGTTGGAAAAAATGATTAGATTGATATGTAAGATGTACTTGGCAGGCTTTTATTCAACAAAGGACACACCAGCCAGTACAATATGTTGGGTCTTATGGGGGTGGGATCTTCCTACTGATATAGGAGACAAGTGAAACTCTAACCTGAAAGGTACTTGGACAAGTTCGTGTTCACTAAAGCTGAAGGATGAATTTTATGAACAAAACAGAGGCTAAGAGTAGAACATTTATTGGGAAATAAAGATTCTGTCCAAGAGGGGGACAACAGGGAAAACCCTAGTGGGTTACTTGGAAAAGTTGCCCTTTTCAGGGATTTTATAGGGCAAAATCATGTGGTAAGGCAGGTCTAAGGTGAAAACCATGGGAACTTGCTTAGGTGGGCATGAGGTGGGACAATACTATGGTCAACTAATGAGATTACAAGTACCATTGCTCGAGTAAAATTGATTAAATCAGAATCAAATGGGGAAACAAGTCCTAGCAGACCTGTTAGCCCTGTCAGACTACTTGTAATATTTCTGTCTAATTTAGCTGCTTACAATACTTTCAAGGGAAAGGTATGGTATCTATGATAACCTGTGTCATGAAGAATTTACAGAGATGTAGTGAGAAGGAATATGTCAAGAAATAGACTCACTATGTTAAAAGTTCTGTTTATAATTCATATTTTGAGGTTAAGAAAGATTAAAAATAAAATCAAAATTTCATAGTGACACAGAACTGAAATGAATTTGGACTATCTTCCTATTCAATGCCCTCTTACATTTGTCTTCCAAACTTGTCAAAGTGTGCTTTGATTAGACTCATGTGATTTAAGTTATTGGTGAAAACCAGACAGAATATTCCAGAGCATTTTGTATAGATGTCAGAGTATTTTTTCTTTTAAGTATGTTAAATCCAACTGATTTTGAGGAGTACTCAGTATCTGCGACATAGAATGATGCAGTCTGAACCCTGATACTTCCCACTTTCTTCTAAATTATAAGGCTCAGGACCTTGCCCAAAGAGTCCCAGTACTGCGCAGCCAAGTCTGTTAATTAGAACTTGGAAGCAGGCTGCCAGTAATTTTAAATGTAAAATACAAAACAATTCTATCAGCCTTGAGTCTAGCAATAACCTAGATAGCAATATTTGGCTACATTTTAAGCTTTTTCTCTGAAATTAATTAGTCCATTTAAAAATATTTTATATATCAGCACAAGCCTCAGAAACTTCAGAATATTGACATCTCAAATCTAAATACATTTTCTCAGCTTCAAAAATATTCGCCATTGTACTCATAAAGACTGTGCTTATGCTATTTTATATGAAAATACTTATTTTTAAAATTTTGATAAAAATACATTTTATAACAATTTATCTTAATACAAGTTATTAAAGTGGTTAATTTATGTTAGCAAAAAACTGACTTAAACGAGGGCCAGCCAAATAGCTCAGTGGATTAAAGTGCCTACAAGTAAGCACAGGGGCCAGGAGTGCCCTGCTGTGCTGGCCCCTCCACTGGGGTGTGCTGAGACAGCAATTGAGATTGGGTGTGGTGATGCATGTCTGTAATCCCAGCTTGTGGGAGGCTGTACACAGGCTGATCACTACAAGTCCAATCTAGTAGTGAGACCCTGAACACCCTGGAGACCCTTCCCTAAAATACAAAAAAAAAAAAAAAAAAAGATTTAAATGAATATGACACACAGTTTTGAATTCCTTACTTTAATCTTAAAAATCTGTTTCAATGAATTTCAATTTTATAATTAATCTAGGATTCAACCCTCTTATTTATAAAGGCCTAAGTTTCACAGAATTTACATGAGGAATCTCCACCCCTTCCTCTTAACTGTACCATGAAATTTAGGAAGGTGCGGAGATTCTCCAATGTAATCCCTGTCCTTTCACATGTACAGTGTCCTCTACTATTGCCATCAAAGCAAGACATCGGTTCCAACTGATGCATCACAGTCACACAAAGGCCATGGTTTATATCACAGTTCGCTTCTACTGTCTTACAGGCTATGCATTTGGAGACGTGCGTGGTGGCATGCCAATATATGTCATATCATCAGCATAGAGCATCTTCATTGCCTGAGAAATCCTCTATGCTCTGTCTATTCATTTTCGTACCTCCACCATCTCTACCTCCAGAAACCAGAAACCTTTTTACTGCCTACATAGTTTTGCTCTCTCCAGAAGATCATGTAGTTGGAGTTGTGAAGTAAGGGTGGGGCGCCCCTCCAGAGTGGCTCTTCTTACATGGTTCTGTGCATGGAAATTTCCTCTTTTTGTTGATGGCTTGATATTGTTTATTGAGGCATTGAATAAAAGGCTACTTTCTGGACATGTCAGTGTGCATATTTATTTACCTATCATAAGGCATTACTTCCAAGTATTGGCAATTATAACAGAGCTACACAGTAAACTACACGTGATCTTATTTTATATGGACATAATTTTTCTTATGTAGTTTCTTTGGATAAATACCAGAGAGCACGGACTATTATAGAATATAGCAAGAGTATACTTAATTTTGACAAAAATTGTTGCATTGTCTTTAGAAGTGGCCATAGTATTTTCTTTTCCACAATGCTGTAAACAGGAATAATTCTTATGCCAAACTCTCACTAACACTGGGTGTTAACCAGTGCTCCAGGACTGGCATATTCTAATTGATGTATAGTGGTACCTTATTCTTTTCATGGTCATTTGGTTTCAAATAATGTATAACCTCTTTTAAAATACACATTTGCCATCTGAATGTCTTCTTTAGGAGGTTCCTGTTAAAATCTTTTTGTCATTTTAAATTTAAATTTAATTAATTGTTTTAATGTATTGTTGAAATTTAAGAGGTCTAGATTGACTTTGGACAACAATCTGTTATTATATGTCATTTGCAATGATTTCCTCAGGGTAGGTGGCTTCATTTTTCATTTTAGTCGCATTGTCTTTCACAGAGAAGTTTTTATCTATCTATCTATCTATCTATCTATCTATCTATCTATCTATCTGGAAAAGGTCTCACTGTGCAGTTCAGACCTGTAGTGATCCTCCTGTCTCAGCCTCATCAGCGCTGGGATTACAGGTGTGAGCCACTACACCCAGTTTTGAACCCTGCTCATTGTACCTGGGTTCTGGGGCTCACAGGGCATGCAGTACTGGGGATGAAATCCAGGTCCTTGCACTTGCCAGGAAGGTGCTTAGACCACTGAGCTATTTCCCCAACCCCTCACAGAAAAGATTTTCATTTTAATGAGGTAAAATTAAACCAACCTAGTACTTTTAGATATTGGCAGGTGGGTCAACTTGGGCATTTACACTCTTCAGTTTTTGGGGTGAGTAACTTGGGCCTATGGCCAGAAACTCTGGCACCTACCAAATGGCTGCTGCCACGGAGATGAGGGCTTTTCCTTCCCTGCTGAAGTTACTCAACTCCGTAAAGCAAGGGAAAATGTGACATGGTCTCATGCCCACGAACACAACCACTCTCATTTGCGAGGCTGCTCCATTTTTTTTTTTACAAAAATGTAACAGCCTGTGCCATATCTCTTTTATAAAAAATGTGCCTTCACGTCATTCAGCTTAAGAAATGGCTGAGCAGATTGAATTGTGAAATTAAGGAAAAGCATATTTTCTCATTATATAGATGTCCACAGATTGACCAACTCCATTTAGAAGATTTTCAACATATGTAAAAGTGTACTCTAAAACATCATGTTTTGAAAGATAGAATCATTCCAGAAATCTCCTGTGGTAGAGATCATGTTATTAACCATTTGGTGCAATGTATACAAGAGACATGGGATTATTTGTATAAAAACTTACAGCTCAAAAATTTATGGTAGTAATATAAACTCATGAATGTCCTGTGCTGCTTGGGGGAATTCTCTGCGGTAGCTAGATGACTGATGATGTGGTGGAGTGTGATAACAAGTACAGCTGCTTCTATAAAAATGAAATCATAACAAGCTAAAGAATAAATCCTCCATAAGAAATCTTGTAAAGTGACAATCTAGTTTACTTGTTTTTCTGTAATAGGATCCTATCATCTACTTTTTCCACCCGATGTACAAATCAAGTTTTATGTATTTCATGCCCTGGTTCTTCAAGTACTGCAAGCAAAGTTTTATTTTTTAAGTGTCATACTTTAGGGTAAACCCATAACAAAAACAATCTAAACATGGCAGCTCCACCAAGTAGGAGAATCCAACAAGGAACACATCCAAGGAAGTAATTTTTAGATACGATTATATTACCATTTGTAAGAGGATGGGCCATGTTTCTCATGTTTCTTTTATTTTTTTATTTTTTTTTATTATTTTATTTATTTTTTTCTTGTTTCAGAACCTTTGTTTGTTTATTCACTCATTTTTATGGCCGGCTCAGCCCACCCCGAGGGCAGGGCTGGTGCAGCATGTGGTGCCAGGGATCGAACCGCGGTCCCTGAAGCCACCCAAGCTTTCCCAAGCAGGCGCTTTAGACCACTGAGCCATCCTGCCGGGCCCCTCATGTTTCTTTAAAGTTTGATGGCTCCATATTGATTTTGGGGAATCTCAGAATATGAAATATTTCAAACCTCTAAAGCTTATAAATGAAAATATTTCTCTTGCAACAGTCTACAAACAAACATGTAGGGAATATTACAAATAGAGAAGAAAATTCCAGCTTTTGGGAAATACACCAAAGCTCTTGGATTGGCTAAGAGCAAAGAATACTTGAGCATGCCCTGGAAGACATGAGTTCTAGTATTTGATTTCTCAGTTTGAAGAGCACAGATATAATCTTTTCAAGTGCACTAAACTTAAGGTAAACATACAACTTTACCAAAAGAAACATTAACATGTAAGTCTCAAAATATGCTTGACAAGCATGAGAATTAAAGTGTTAGTAATAAACTTTCCTCTAATCTCAGATATGTAGTCATAATTAGTAGGGCTCAGTGCAATTTAATGTTGCCTAAGAGAAGGGAGGAAATTATAGGAGTAGGCTCAGAGGCAGCTGGAGTACTCAGGGCAAGTACCAACTTCCAAAATTGGATAGAGGTTGATGTTTACTTTCACTACAGCTGAGCCAATAGATGCGAGATGAAAATGGCAAATAAATACAAATCATAGACATACAAATGTGAACTTAAAGAGGCGTATTTGTTTTATTACACTATATTAGACAATACATTATCATCTTTTAGCCAAACTTTACAAATGGGCTGACCGAAGGTAAAGTCTGAATTCTTTTGTATGTCTTACACTTATTTGGGAAAAAAGATTCAATCTTGCCCATGTGGATGACACATGTTTTATATATATATATATATATATATATATATATATATATATATATATATATAATTATCAGATAAATCATTATCTTTCCAATAAATTGAGAGGGAATTAGATTTGCCTTGATTTGTGAAATCTGGCTCGAGATTTCTTTCATTTTCCTTTATCCTGGTTTTCTTTTTTCTGTTCTGTTTTTGTTTTTGTTTTTGTTTTGTTTTGAAATGTTAATTTATTTTCATGCTTAATTCTTCTGTCATTAGTAGCCAAAAGCTTCCTAATGAAATATTTGAAAACAGTGTGCACAGTCCCAAGAGTTTTACAAGGGGATTCCAGGTGTTGCACATCAAGTGGTCAGAGATTTTAAAATATGACCACTTTTAAGGATATTCCTTGGCACTGAAGTAGATAGAGGTGAATGAGGAAACGTATTTCCATCATAAGGTGAATAGCTTGTGTTAATATATCTCTTTTCTTTAGAACATAAAGTGGTCATTCCTGCCTCCATTTCATATCTGGCATGTATTCAGAGAGATTTTTACAATGCTAACTTTGGTAAAAGAGAAATGCTCCACATTTACTATTTCTTTTCTTAGACATCAATAAGAACAACAAGCTCAGGGTCTAGGAACTACCAGGTATGGCATATAAATTAAAGTGGGTTTAGATTTTTTCCACTTACAGACATAACCTTGTAACTCTGATCACATTAGAAATGCTAATGTATGCATGGCAGTGCTGGGTCAATAAGAGGCCTCCCCAAAATATTCAAAATGCCCTACGAATAGCATGACCTAGGATTGGTTACATGGCTCAAATATCGCCCAGTTTCCTTATCTACTTTTTAGTACTTTTTCTATGTTCATAATTCCAAATGGAGACATTTTATAATGTCTTATACATCTTGCATCAATACTATACAGTTTCTGCTTAGGCAAGGGCAAGGACTGGGGTTACATCCCCTGTACCACATGCTGCACTGGGCCCGCTCCTGGGTGGGCAGAACCGGCCACTAAATCTGGGAGTTGTGGTACACACCTGTAATCCCAGCACTGGGGAGGCTGAAAACAGGAGGATCGCGACAGGTCTGAGCTGTGTAGTGAGACCCTGTGCCATGTAGCAAATAAATAAATGATAATAAAAAATTGGGTAGCTTCCCGAAACAAGACACATACCTTAGCCAAATTCACCAGAACGTATGAAGCCGTGCAGAGCAATTGCTTGCAACCAACAGAAAATCCTTCTAGCTTCCAAATAAACTATCGTCCAGTTGCCCATTTCCTATTGCTGCAGAGTAAATATTTCATGAAATAAAACTAGCTTTCCAGTTAGTACTCAGAATATCCAAAATGTTGATGGGGAGCAAAATCATCAGATATACAAAACAAAAACGATCAATGTTGGCTTTCAAAACTTCTAAGTAAAAGGTAATGCTCTTGCAAAATCATTACCTTGGAGGAGAAAGGTCAAATTAATTCCACAGGAGCACGTTGCAAAGTGATGATAAGTTGTAAAGGAAGCAGGCATTTCAAATCCCCGAGACAGTTTTTCAAAAGAAAGTCACACTTGGTCCCAAGTGGGTAGGAGAAAACATCTGACCATCATCTGTTCCAGAAAGCTTTATTTCATTATTCTATACTTTTTTTTCATAATTGAAATAAAAGACATTTTCTACCAAGGACAACTCTGCTTATAATTAACCCTTGGGACTTATAATTTTCAACTCAAGGACAAAATTATTACAATGCTAAAATCTGTGCCAAATGATCACAGGAATATAAAAGCTGGAATGAATTCTCATTTATCTAGACTGGGTTTGAAATGTCTTTGCTCACCTTCTCTGGAGGCAAGGATTACACTATTGCCACGACCCAAAGGTCTCATTTTTATTTGCATTTCTCTGGGTAATTCTGCACTTGATCCATGTGAGTAATGCACATGGATGGAGAAGGCATTCAGGGATTATGTTTATTAGCATTAAATCCATAAAAGGCAAAATGTTCAATGTATATTTTTTCATATTGTAGATGAGACTTGCCATAAGTTGAAAATGGCATTTCTTTATGATGTGACATAAGATTTCTCTTAAAATTACTTTAGCTATGTTGATTTAGTTATATATGTTCTGTCTTTATATGACATCGAATGACTATAACATACTAAAATTTGTAACATAATAAAATAGAACCACAAATATAAAGCTCTTATGATGCTGCTAGAATAATCTAGAATTTGTTCAATATCACAAGCACTTGTAACTGTGAGAAGAATTAAATGCACTAGTCAGTAGAGAACAGGACTTGGCACACTTCGATCCACCAACCAGTACAAATCTCCTTCCTTCTATTTTGTAAATAAAGGGTTACTAGAACACCATCATGTTCTAAAACTCATTTAATTATGTGTTCTCCATGGCTTCCTTGATCCTTACAAGAGCAGAGATGAATAGATGCAACACAGACTATATGGCACACAGAGCCTTGAGCCTTTACTATTTGAGCCCTTGTAGTAAAATCTTGCAACTCTCTGCTCTGCAGCAACTGCCCCAAACCAGACCAATACCCACCAGTGACTCTGGCCTTTCCTCACTCAAACTCTACTCCAGGTCGTCAATAATAAATGTCTAGTGCCTGAAAATGTGACAACATGAAGAACCATCTTCTTAAAAATGAAAATGCCATCCTCTATAGGAACTATTTGCCATTGCCACTGCAAGATGCCATGAATTTGGGAGAAACTTTGGATGCAAACACACTATGAAAAGACACAAAGAGAAGGTGAAGCAACAGAACAGAAAATGTATCTGTGTGTATCTTAGCACTGCAAGATTGATGTGACCAAGCCCATGAGAAGTTCGCAAAAGATAAAATTAAATATGTTTGGGGCTTTCAAAGTGCTAGATTAGAAAATACACAGAATGTATTTGCATCATGATCCATACATACATATCCACATAGCACCACTCAGGTGTAGATATGGAGTGTCAGCATACCACAGTGCTTGCTAGCACCTTCTTTTAGGTATCATTTAACTTGCAGAGGCAGTCAGTATTTTGACTTGGCATGTTCTAAGAATACAAAGAGCCTAAGGTAAAAGAAAATGTGTTTAGCATCACTGACCATCAGGGAAGTGCAAGTCAAATGCAATATGAGACAAAAATTCTCATCAAGGTAAGTGCCAGTGACTTTTTAAGCTATAAGCAGGAGGGAAAAAGAGACCTTTTGTAACATACTGATGAGGATTCACAATGGTACAGTTGCTCAAGAGAACTTTATGGAGGTTCATCAAATATTTCAAAATAGCATATAATCTGGCATTTATAATCTCATTTCTGGATATAAAAAGAGAGTGAAACCAAGATCTCAAAGAGATATCTTCACTCCTATGTATGATGCTACAGTAAACATAATAGCAGATATATAGAAACAGCCTAAATGACCATCAAAATGCATATATTTAAAGACACTGTCATATGTATGTAATGTATCACTGAGTCTAAAAAAATCGGGATGTGCTGTCATGTGTAGCAAGCTGGATGGATCTAGGAGAGTAACTGTAAAAAATTAGAGACGGGGCTGGTCAAATAGTTCAGTGAGGGGCTAGGGACCTAGCTCAGGGGCACAAGTGCCTGCCTGACAAGTGCAAGGTCCTGAGTTAGATCCCTGGTTCTGCAATAAATAAATTAAATAAATAAATAATCTCAGTAGGTTAAAGTGCCTGCACTCAGGCACAGGGGTTGGGATTCACTGCTCAGGCCTGCCATGTTGGCCTCACCCCTGGGGCTCGCTGAGACTGCAACTGAGACTGGGCATGGTGGCTCATGCCTGTAATCCCAGCTCTTGGGAGGCTATAAACAGGTGGATCACTATGAGTTCTATCTAGTAGTGAGACCCTGAACACCCTGTAAACCTTTCCCTAAAATACAAAACAGAAAAAAAGAAAGAAAAAGCAAACTCAGACACAAAAAGACAGACACTGCATGATCCTATTTCTGTATCAAATTCAACTAAAATAATCGAACTCACAGACAAAGAGTGAAATGGTAGTTGACAGAAGATTGGAAAAATGATGTGGTCATGATTACAAATTATAAAATGTTTCAGTTATTAAAAATAAATAAGCTATCTACATAGCAAAGATCCACAGATCAGATTACAGCTACACTGAAAAGTTGCTAAAAGTTTAGGTCTCACTTTATGTCTTTTCATAACTGCTTAACTAAGGTATAGTTATTGAAATGGCATAGATTTTTATTCCCATCTCAAAGTATTTTTAATTGGAGCTTTTACTATATTCATGTTTACTTACTGATACTAAATTTATACATTCTCTTTTTTTTCTTTTTATTTCATACCCTGCCTTGTTTAGAACAATCAGTATCTTTATTTTCCAAATTCTCTTTGTTAGGTTTCTAATGACATTACTTTATTTCTACAGGAGTTAATCTTAAGATTTCAGTGCACATTTTCACATTATTGCACTCTTGTTTAAACATTAAACATTTTCAGAATAAGGAGCCGGGTGTGGTGGTGCATGCCTGTAATCCCAGCACTTGGGAGGCTGAGGCAGGAGGATCAGTGCGAATTCGGGACCAGCCTGGGCTACAAAAGTGAGCTCAAGGGCAGCCTGAACTGCATAGTGACACCCTGTCTCAAAAAGACAAAAAAAAATCAGAATAAA
The DNA here is from genome assembly GCA_004027025.1 of Myocastor coypus. Taxonomy (NCBI): domain Eukaryota; kingdom Metazoa; phylum Chordata; class Mammalia; order Rodentia; family Myocastoridae; genus Myocastor; species Myocastor coypus. The sequence continues at coordinate 12,521 of PVJA010014482.1, read as the reverse complement.
GTTAGGAACTGACCAACTTTTGGTATTTTCTTTTATGCTATTCATTATATAAATTTCACATAGACATAAACCACAAAAGACACTATTTCAAAAGTAATTTAAATCTATTTTTATTTGTCCACATATTATACACTCATTTCTAGAACTCATTTTTACCTTCACAAGCTTCCTGTGGGAGTCCACATGACTCACCAGTAAAAACAACATCAATTGCATATGGTGGCCAACTCAAAAACACTCAATGGCTCCTCTCTTCCCCCTAACAGGAGGCCTAGATACCTTAAACATAACATTCAAGGTCTTTCACTGAGCTAATGCCCAGTCCTGTCATTTCCTAAACCTTTCCCGAGTTCACAGAAAGAATGGCCACCATCCAAGCGCTATACACGTCTGACAAATTAACCAAGGATTCATGCTTTATAACGAGAGCATCTTTGTGTTTCAGTGATTGTTGCCACTTTATTCCTTAGTGATCACAAGGAAAATACACAGACACCAGATACATCCTATAAATTTTTACATGAATACTGCATAAGTTCAACAATGCGCATATAAGAATGACATACTGATTCCCGGCCCATCCTCATACAGCGTGGCAATGTTTCATGAAGTCTCCCAGGAAGCACTGCATGCCAGCACAGCAGGAGCAAGGGTAGATGGAAGGAGTATAGCCATCTTTGTCTCCCTCTTCTGTGATTCCCCTGCAGCTCTTCCAGATGCTATTTTGGATCCTTTCCTGGCTGCAATCAGAACTGAAGTGAAAGATATTTTGAACAGGCTGCTTCTTCTTCCCAGAGGCACTTTCACACGTTCTTAAGGAACTTGTGCCTAGTGGGCTGACCTGCAGACATCTCACAAAGATCCAGTCTCCCTAACTCATGTCCCACCTCAGTTCCCCTCTAGGTGGCCCTATTGGACAAGCTCTAAAATGGTCCATAATTATGTGCTACATCTGGTCCTCAGGAAGCACAGGCTATATTCTATGTTTGTACAAACACAAAATGCAACCCAACCGCAGCACAGGAAGAGCACGACCTACTCCGTTATCAAGTGGTCTACTGGTCCTCTGTGCCTTGGACTTTTGGGCCAGGCCTCAGGTACCAGTGTAACTAACTTGAAGAGACACAGGAAGCTCTCTAAGAAGTTACACGGAAAGCCTATTCTTGCTTTGCCCTGAAGAAGATGACCTCCTACTCTCTCTATCTACAGCCACCTCCAAAGGAAAAATGGCACCACTGACTTCGCTGCTCTTCAAGTGCCTGATGTGCATGGAATTTTTAAGGTTTGTAATGAGATTTTGATTTGTGTTTTGTAGCCTGCCTATGGTCTAGTGCCTTCTTTGAATTAGCCATGATTATTCTACTGTCTAAGTGGAAATTTTCAATTTAATATGTTCATATATTTTGCCCTTACTTGTTGTTGAACTTTAGAAGGTGTGGATCAACACAACGGTCTACTCATATTCCCAAGTTGTAATAACAGCTTTTTGTCTGAGTATGGCACCAATACTTAGAACAGGACTATAGAAAATGCAAATCAAATGCAGCTTACAAATTTCTGTTTGCTAAATAACTATTTCATTATTTTTTTTAAATCACAACCTGAAGGCTATTTGGCTCTGAAATGTAAAGATAAGTTGGATGGTTGCAAACTTTCTTAGAACAAAATTTAGAATCTTCTGTTAACTCAAATGCTTATAATTTATTGTGAGGACAGTGTTAATGACAGCTTTAGAAACTTGCTTATCAAATAGCTTCCTCTCATGCTATATTTTAAAAATTGTATGTATGCATTAAGCATCTTTTCTGGGGTGTAAAATTTTACATACACAACCGTCCTCTTTTGTTATATCTTTATGGTTTTCTTGTACAAAGAAAAAAATGTTTAGAGTAAAATGAATTAGGCAAAATGAATTGCAGTCTTCTACTGAGCAAGTGTCTGCTTCTAAGCAAACTATTTGGCTTTCCTACACCTCAGTTGTCTAGTCCACAAGATGGAAAGCAACCAATCCTACTTCACAGAGAAGTAATGATTAATTGGTTAACAGGTAGAACGTGTCATGCAAGGTCCTAGCAATGTAATGCTCTAAATAAAAGTAAATCACCTCCCAGTCCTTCTTTTCTTCTTTTATTTTCTTTCTTACTTTTAATCCTGGTTTTAATATATTTTCAGAGAACTAGTTTTTAAAAAGTGATATTTTTTTTCAAAACATCTCATAATCCTATTCCACACCCATCTTGTTCTGCCCTAGTTTTTTCCTAACCATGCCTTAAGAAGGTCTCACTTCTGGGTCAGCCTGATAGCTTGACAGACTAAAGCACCTGCTTAGGCAGAACACAGCAGCCGGGTACTATCCCTGGCGTGCTGTGCCCGCCCCATCTGTGGGGTGCACTGAGAGGGCAAGGTGCCTCATGCTTGTAATCCTAGCACTTGGAAGGCTGAAAGCAGGAAAATCACTACAAATCCAATATATGTAGTGAGACCCTATAGACCCTATACACCCTGTCCTACATACAGAGAAAGAAGGGGGAAAAAAGAAGAAGAAGGTCTTGCTTCTCAGGAAACACAATTTTCCTTTTGCTCATCTCTGTAATTGTTTTAAGCTCATGTACAATAGCAACATGATGTTATATTTACTTCTGATGCATGAGTATATCCCACATAGCCCTTTTCCAAAGTAGAAACTCACTGAAGACTTTGGTCTCGTTAGAGACTGAGTAAGTACTTTCAAGATCACAAGGCAAGGTCTCAGTGGTGCTCACCAGCACTAAGGAGATGGGGATTACTCCAAGCATTGAGAAATCTATGAAAACTGTAACCAAATGCAACTGGTGAACTGTATTGATTTGGGAACATGACAGTCCTTGTGGTCTCTAATAAAATAGAGGCATTCAAAAATAGGACCCTGGCATACACCTGTAATCCCAGCACTCTGGCAGGCTGAATGTGGAGAACGGCAAGTTTGAGTCCTGCCTTGGTGACTTAGTGAGACCCTGGCTCAATAAAATGCATTAGGTGTATAAAGTGGGCAAGGGACTAGCTCAGTGAGAAAGCCTTCAGATATATCCTCAGGACTGCCACAGGTTGCACTCATGGGAAAGCAAATCCTTTGCAGAAGATTTAGTAAAGACTAACTTGGAATCTGTATTTAGCAACGATACTTTAGAAGAGGGGTCAGCTCTAATGCAGTCTCAATGAAAGCCTCTGGTGGGAACTCGGAAGCTGGAATGACCTTCAGAGTTGTGCTAAATTAGATGGAAGAAGAGAGTTTTTACTCTCTCATTTGTTCAATCACCTGATGCAGCTCAGCTGGGGAAAAGAGGTACGACCTGGGGAGAAGGAACCTTCTGGATCCTAAGTAAACCTGGGAAAGGGGGATAAACAAGTGCTGTCTACCCAAAGCAGCAGTCCTGGTGTTCGAAATAGGAAGCCTTCATTTTTGAACAAAGATTTCTGTACCCAACACTCTCTCTCTTCCAAATACCTTGTTCACTCTTCCAAATATGTCGTTCACTTTTCCAAATAGCACATTCGTATCTTTATGACGTGTGAACTATTGATCATCAAAGTAACAAGTCTGATATTAAACAACAGTTTTAAAAGTTTTCATTTTTAATTTCGGAAAGTAATCATGGAGTAAATTCGACATATCAGACTATTGTTAATTCCTGAAGTTCAACATGGAACAGGATGGTCCTTGCTCTTGAAAACCTAATACAATATATTTAGAATAGATTAAAAGTACCTTATATTTGAAAAGATGCAATTTCCTTATCTATTTATGAATCCATATATCTACTCTGCTGCCTTTGGAAAGCCATCTTTCACACAGGCATGGGCAAGCTAGAGCTTATGAACTAGACATGACCTGCTATGTGTTTTCACACATAAGGTTCTGTAATAACACATCTTGCCAGGCTCTTTTGTGCTTTTCTGGTTTTCTCTGCAAGGTGAGAGTTGAGTTGATATCGCAGAGACGATTTGTCCTTCACAAGAAGTGTTTGCTGAACTCTATTTTACTTTGAAATTCATAGTAACATGATATTGAGTTACCTTGGTTTAATTGACAATGATCAAGTTCTTTTTATTTTATTTTTTACAAAGTTTGCTGTCTCCACGTTGAAGAACATGTTATGCTTGATTATTAATTATACTTTACTTTCTGATTGGACAGTACTCAAACTATGAAGAAATTTTCCTTTAAATATCTTTCTCCTAATTTTTTCGTTATTTTAACCATAATATAAAATTTTTAAATGAACAAGAATTTCACATAAGTACAGAGACATTAAGTTTAATGAATGTGGCATAATATAATAATGATTAGATGACACCCTGGATAAAAATATTTTGTTGTATTTTAGGGTGAGCTATAATTATTGCTATTCCTTTCAACATTTTTAATCAGGACTTGGATGAAAATAAAAAATATGTTTAACCAACTTTTCCTTGATATGAAACTGTAGAGTCAGGAGTTACCATGGTATACGGGATTGAAAAGAATTACAAACAGTTGGGGAGATGAGCCAAAACTAACAAAACTGGAGTTGAACGGGGTTAAACATAAAGTTCCCTGAGTTAGAAAACTTGAACCACAAGTGTAAAAATAGAGAATGCAGAACACATGACTCAAGAGCAGTAAAGGTGACCAATTTTAGGGTTAACTGCAAGCTGAATTGTGAACTAAACTTTTTGATGTGGGTATGTCACATAATTCTAGTATGTGTTTTAATATACATATGTATTCTGTCCAGATGAAGGTGGCCAACTGAATCATAACCTGCTTAGGTCATAAGCCATGTGGAGTGATGCATTCTTTGTAGGGAGCCAGGTTATGACAGGGACCTTCACTGATACAGTGGTGTTTGATGGTATTTGTCCTCACAACTTGAATCCGATACCTGCCTTCTCAGACACTGAAGCTATGATCCAGCATGGCTAGGGGCCTGTTAGAATAACCTGCACTGGGACCCGTGAGGCAAGGCAGCAGGGACTACTTCATATTCATCCTGGTAGGATAAAATCAGTCCTTACTAGAATGAATCCTAACTAAGTCCAACTTTTTAGAAGCATTTCAGTAAAGTTGTGGTATCTGTGGAAAAAGGGTGTCTTCTCAAAATCAACTCTGTAATTTTAGACACTGTGGCCGGCTACATAAGAAGCCTGAGGAGAGCTGGTAACTCACCTCACTTTCAGATTTCTTCTCCACTATCAGTTTCTCTATTCTTCCTTTCAAGTAGTTTTACTGTTACAGCCTGACCAATAAGTATGCTCTGCTAAAGACAAAGCAGAAGTAATGGAGCCAAATAGGGAAAAGAAATGTTAAATGGCTAATGTTGAATCCTTTATTAATAAAGTATATTCTCCTCTGTGGGTTTCCAAATAGTTTGATAAGAAAACTGTTCACAGTAAAGTCAATAGACCACATGCTTCAGGGAGACAATACAACTGAGCATAAAAAAGTGATTATTTAATGCTGAACCACTTGTTATTTATGTGATTTATTTATTCTAGCTGGTGAAATTTCCTAAAAGAAACAAAGACAGCAGAGTAGGAATTCTTCCATTTTATGTAGGCATGTTATTTCTGTTTTGTTCATTATCATGGTTATTACACATAGTCCATACCTAGTGTTCCTTCCGCTTGTAATTATTGGTTTAGGAGTATCATAATATACTATGAATAAAACATAGGTTTTGAAGTTAAGCTAAGTCTGAGTTCAAGTCTCAGGTTGTTATCACTAAGCTGTGATTTTAACCCTGGGGAATTAGGTCTGGGAAGATAGTTCAGTGGAATAAGTGCTTGTCTGGCAAGCACAAGGTCCTGAGTTCAATCCGTGGTACCGCAAAAAAAAAAGGAAATTTGACCTTGGGAAGTTTATTCTAGCATTTTGTACCTGTGTTTTTAAACTGCAAAATAACAATATACTTTCCAATGTTGTCCTGAAGTACAATATGCATAAATTACAGCGTGGAACAGAACACGGGCAATGTTAGTTCTTACACACAAGTCTCCGTTTTTAGCCCCATCTTCATTTTTTGTATTGTCCCAAAGATGAAAAAATCAATAAACTTTTAATAAAGGAATTTTTTCTTAATTTGTATTCCTAGTTGGCTATCTTATTGCCAACTCCACCTCACACCATCTAGAAACAATTACCTCATTTCAGATGACTTTGTAGTACTTTTGAAACCTGGAATTATAGAGAAACCAGTTACTGATTTCTATAATCTAAGTTTCATAAAGTCCATCTCATAAAGAAAGACTCAGACATCTAAGGTTTCTGGATATAAGAGAGGTGTGAGGAAATCACAGAAAAGGGGTAAATTCTTACCGCACTACATATCAAATGTTTCAGGTTAACTCAGCCATGAAGCGTTTCTCTCCAGGCCTGGCACCAGCAGACCACAGTCTCGTTTGTGAACAGTTCATACAAGAACAATTCCTTATAGGCAGCAAAGCACTCATTTAACTTTTATGTCAGTAATACCTTCCTTAGATTGTCTCAAGGTATGTTTCCATAGGATTAAATTGCTACTATTTAAAAGGCTATAAAAATGATATTTCTACATATAAGGTTACTGTACATTGTATATGGCTTTAATGAAGAAAACTCCTAAGAAACAGAAACAAATGAGAAGCTGGGCTATATTAAAAGATAATATTCTGAAGATGCCACTGCACTCTGGCTTGTTTTATATGTACGTTACACATTAAGACAATTGCTCATCAGTTTTAACAAGCAGAGCATATTAATATAGTGTTATTGATAAGAAAAATTATAATAGTATGAATGCTACTATCAAGTTCACTGGGAAAATAACACAAAAGAGGCAAGAAAATGTTAAAAGAAAAAAGGACTATGGCTCTGCTATTAGAAATAATTGATATAACTATAATATGAAGTAATTCATTGAAAGTGCAAAAGTTTAATGAATATAAAGAGTCTAATTCATAAACTCAAATCAGCATTAAAGCAATTGTTTTTCTTCTACTGAAATGGCAAAAACAGCTGTGAAAAAAATGATGTTACATATTATCATCAGATTTGGAGGATAACTTATTAATTCTTACCTGAAATTTAAAATGTGCATACAGAATGTTATGCTGTGGGGACCCTATATAAAACTATGCCAATATATTTGTACAAAGATTCCAACAGAAACCTGTTGCTAGTGAAAAATAAAAATTAGGATAACAACAAAAATTTAAATACTCACCAATAATGGACAAATGTCACTTTTTCTTTATAGATGCATAAATAATTCTTTTTTTTTTTTTTTTTTTTTTTTTTTTTTGTCTTTTTGAGTCAGGGTCTCAGTATGCAGTTCAGGCTGGCCTTGAGCTCACTTTTGTAGCCCAGGCTGGTCTCGAACTCTCACCGATCCTCCTGCCTCAGCCTCCCAAGTGCTGGGATTACAGGCGTGCGCCACCACGCCCGGCCAGTGCTGGGGATTGAAACCAAACACTGTCACTGTGCTACTCCCCAGGCCTCAATAACCCAATGTCATAAATTGCTCATGAATATGTTGCTGACATTTGAAATCTCCAAGTAATATTATTAATTATGCACATTTTATAAATGCAATGGGTATAAGCATGCATATATACAAATATATGTATAAATAGAAGCATATATTCATATCATGATTAAATAATAATATTCTATAAGAAAACATAGATACTTTGACAATGGAATATAGGACTAAAGACTATGGGGAACATATTTTGGTTTTATACTCATTTATGGAGACTATCTTTTACTGTATGCATTTGTTATTGTTCAAATAATAACTTTTATTTTAAGCCAAGTTTAAGTTGGGCTTACCCATGAACATGGAATATTTGTTCATTAATTTACATCTCGGGTTTCTTTCATGAGAGTTCTCTAATGCTGCTGACATTTCATTAAATGTATATCAATCTAAATATTTTGGGGAGTTATGATATAAATGACACTGATGTAATATTAATGTAAAACAAAATTCTAATTGTTCATTGCTACAGTGTTATAAAGCAGCTGCCTTTTATCTATTAATTTTATATTCTACTCTTTTCTATAATTTTTCTATAATTTCTATAATCTTTTCTATAATTTTTTTTGGTGGAACCTGGGACTGAACTCAGGTCCTTGCACTTGCCAGACAAGCACTTATTCTACTGAACTATCTCCCTAGTCCCTATAATTGTTTCTTATAGATATGTTTTATGTCTATTCTTTTGGATTTTCACACAGAACAGTTATATTCTGTCACTGTTAATTTCTACATACGTTGCTGTTGCACTGTGTTCGTTATTACATTCTAAAAATGTCAGAGTGCATCTCTGTCTTTTTCCATAGTCTAAGGTGAAACGTGAGTCCAGCTGAACTCCTACAGCCCACTACAGTGTCTCCTTCAAATCTGTATTAAGGATCTGTACTGTGAAGACCCAAAGGTCAGTCAGTGGTGGAAACTAGAAAGTCTTCACCAGCGGGATGAAGGATCCGAGCCAGCCGGCTGAGGAGTCTGCGCTGGAACCTGGAAGTTGTACTCAAGGTAAAGACCAGAGCGACCCTGGAGAAGATCGCAGCCATCCTCAACAACAGTGAGGGGCTACTCCAGAGTTGAGAACAGCGGAGTTCATATCATGCAAACTGACACGACAGGCTTTTTCAGGAGAATTAACAACACATCACTTTTCCTTTCCATTTCTTTTACATTGTTGGCAACAATTTCAACCTTCCACCCCAAGTACATTGATTGATTCAGTTCAGCGGTACAAATTTATATATATATATATATATATATATATATATATATATATATATATATAATTTTTTTCTGAGAGTTTTTTTTTCTGAGAGTTTTTGATCAGTGCTTGCTGAATTTTTCCCAATGTATTTTTCTCCATTCATTGATATGATCATGTAAATTTCTTCTTCCATCTATTGATGTAATGAACTATGTTTATCTTTTCACATGTTGAATCAAAGTTATACACTTGAAATGAATTCTATGTAGTCAGGCAGGATATATTATTTTTATAAATACTAGACTAAAATATATCAATCAAATTTCTTTTAAAATGTTTTGATGATTGTCTAAACAGTACATAAAGTACATTTACACCTAAGCCACTTTACAATAGCTTTATATGTGATGTATAGGGCAGGGAACTTACAACAAAACATTTCTGATCTGTCTTCTTCACTCCTTATGAAATATCAGTCACACATCTTATATATAATCTGTAATCACCTGATGCATTCTTGCTGTTTTGAATAATTGCTGTTATATTATTGAAAATGATAAAAGGAAATTATTTTTCTCACTTATTTTGAATGATCTCCCTTTATTGATAAAATTATGATTTTCCAATTTCATGTTCCTTTTTTCTGAACAAATTCTTTCTAACATTTCTTGTGAGCTAAATTTGCTCACAGAAAATTCCTTCAATTCATTTATTTATTTTAAAGAGAGAAAAAGTAATAGAAACAATGCAAGATTTCAAAACAAGATGATAGAAAATTAACAATAGCTATTATACTGTATATTGCTATCTTCAAAATAGTTACTCAGTTTATCAGATATAGGCATGCAACATTGATTAAAAATATATGTATATAAGCACTATATATTCCTTTCAATGAATAAATAGAAGTTAGCAGCTTAGCTAGCTTTGTATATATACACATATTATTTTTCTTCCTTTTTTTCTCTTTTTCCCATCCTGGCTGTTCTTTCATTTTGACCAACGTCTTTCTTGTTCTCAATATCTGTTGCACTTCTTGGTTCTTATTTTCTCTTTCAGTTTCTTACATTAGGAAGACACCATGATCTTTGTACATGCAAGTCTGGTTTATGTACTGATGAAGTCTTTATTTCTTCTTCACTTCTGAAGGAAAATTCCCTGGATATACAAAGATAGGTGGTTGATTTCTCTTACTCTTTTAAATATTTCACTGCATTCTCGTCTTACTGATATTCCTAAAGACCAAACTTTATGTAATCATTATCTTTATTCATCCATTAGTAATGTTTTCCTTCTCTGACTTCTATATAATTTTCCTTTTTATCTTTGACTTTTTTTGAATGATACATGCCTAAACAGATTGCCCATTCTTTTCTGAGCTTTCTGTATTTGTGATTTAGTACCTGCCAATAATTTTGGAAAATTTTGAAGTCCTATTTTTTAACCTTGCTGCTATTCTCTTTATATGAACAGTACTCCATCTTTAATTAGCAATTTAACAATTTTCATCTGTCATAGTCCTGAAAGTTTCCATTAATACATTTTCAAAGTCACTAGTTTTTTTTTTTTTTTTTTTAACCATGTCTATTCTACTGATGAACATAACATTCTCCATTTACATTGCTTTTTGGTATTGTGAGCATTTCTTTTTGATTCCTTAAGTCTCTTTCTTTCCTTTCTTTCTTTCTTTCTTTTTTAAATATATTTGCTACTATGTAATTTGGACTGGTTATGATCCTCTTGTTTCAGCACACACACACACAGTACTATTGCTCACCCCACACCACCCCCAGCTGAGATTGCAGACTTGGTCTCAGGCTCAGCACAGTTGGGGGTGGGGCTGGTGCAGCCTCTGGTGCTGTAAATTCAATCTGCATCCCTGCACTTGCCTAAACAAGTTCTTAGTATTCTGAGTTATCTTGCCAGCCCTGGCTTTTGACTCTTTTGTAGCATTTCTATCCCTATGTTCACATTACCTATGTGTCCTTTAATATTATTATTGTCCATTATTTATGATCAGAACTTAGTATATTCATCATAGTTATAAACTACCAGTCTGACAATATCAAACTTTCTCTCATATGTGAATTTCATTCTGATTCTTTCTCTGTATCTTCATACTCTGTGTATCAGGAGAGTATGTCTCATTCAGTTTTGCTTCTTGGCTGCTTTAATTTTTACCCTTTTACATTTATTGTGATTTTTTAACTGAAAGTTGGACATGATGTATTTCAAAATCAATTAAAATAAATAGACCTGGGGCCCGGCGGGATTGCTCAGTGGTCTAAAGCGCCTGCTTGGGCAGCTTCAGGGACCGCAGTTCAATCCCCGGCACCACATGCTGCACCAGCCCTGCCCTCGGGGTGGCTGAGCCGGCCGAAAAAATGAAGTGAATAAACAAACAAAGGTTCTGAAACAAGAATAAAAATAATAAAATAAAATAAATTCTAAAAAAAAAAATAGACCTTTCAGGGAGGTGTTATTTAAATCTGGCCAGAAGTTAGACTGTGTTTACTGTTATTGTTAGATGTATGCTTCAGATTATTATAGTATTTTCTGATATTTTTGTGTTGTCTCCTCTTTTGAATTTGGATTTCCTTAAGATCTTGTTATGCCACAAATATGCCAAAAGTGGGACTGAATGTGTGATCTCCTTGCCTCTACCATGCAGGCCTCTGAGATCAGTGGCTCCAGTGGCATTTGGGGGGTGTAGGTGGGGACTGCGAATCTTTATCCACCTAATTCTTTAGGTTTGGGCTGGTAATTTAGCTGTGAATTTAGTCCTCTGATGAATTTTTGAAGAGCTGTTAATTTCTGTGATGAGAATGATGACTTCCAAGATCCTTATTTATAACCGGATATCCATGTATTAGTTTTGAATTCATTCAACAAGATCTACGAACTTGTCATTCCCTTTCCAAGGAAGGAAATGCCTTTCCAAATGAAAGATGTGTGTGTTCCTTCTCTCTTGTCTGGTCCTGCCTTGTCTTTCCTTCCTTTCTTTGGCCTTACAAAGAGCTTCAGTTCTAGAGCCATGAGACCCCTTACTTATGGAAGGGTAGTGGAAGGGAAAATGTCAATGAAAGCAAAGTGAGGTGCCAACCAGGTATGGAAGTAGAGACTGGGACAGCGAATTAGCCTGAGTGAGCATTTGACATGGACTCCATGGAAATTTTGAGCCACCGGAAAGGATGCAGCAAGAAAACTCACCACCAGTTTTGTGATGTTTTGACAATTATTAAATAACTTGAGTCTAATGGGGTCACATCACTGGAATGATCTAAATTAAAGAGCATTGCACAAAAAAATATGGCCTACAATGTTCAAAAGTATTAAGGTCATGAAAATCAAAGAAAGAATTTTGAATTATTCCAGACCAAATGCAATTAAAGAAACATAACATCTAAATGCAACTCATGGTGCTGACGAGACTTTCACTATAAAATGACCATTTTGGCAAGGCTTGTAAAACTGGAGTGGACTCTGAGGATGACTTGTGTTATGGTTTATGTCTAGTTGTCCCCCCAAAGCCTCATGGAGTCATTGGGTGGGGACTTCTACAGTTTGAGACTTGATCCATGATCCCTGGGATTATAGGTTTTAGTACTGATGGGATTATGGGTGGAAGTACTTCTGGAATTATAGGTGTAGCCTAGGGCGGGAGCTAAGGCGGAGAGCCTGAATGTAATATAAAGAGAGACAGAGAGACAGACTGGAGCTCGAGCTGTTGCTGCTGCTCTGCTGCCGTGTTGGTTGGCTACCTCTGCCGCCATTTTGTTGCTGTTCCG
>PVJA010014481.1:0-47297 GCA_004027025.1 Myocastor coypus | reverse complement strand
CCACGGGGAGCCCTCAGCCGCAGTCTCCAGCGCTGACCTCAGAGGCTCCTGTGGGCCCAGGACAGAAGAACCAAGCGTGAGGAGTGACGGCCACCAGGGCTGAGGTCGCTCCGAGCAGCCGGGCTGCGGGTTCCCCCCTGCTGGCGAGGCAACCGGCCTCCTGGGCACACCCACCTCGCACTCACATAAGGCCTGGAGGAGGCTGCGTGGGCCACATGGCCCTGTAGGCCATGTGCCCACTGAGTCAGAAGGAGGCCGATGCAGGGCTTGCGAGGTTATCCCAGATAACATGGTAAGTGGGGAGAGCCAGTGGAGGGGGTGCATGCCTGCCCAGGATGCTGGCGCGTGGGGAGGCTGAGGCAGGAGGGTGGAAGTTCAAGTCCTGTCTGTGCAGCCTAGAAACTTAAGAGAGACCCTGTCTCAAAATAAAGTTTAAAAGGAGTGTGTGTGATGTACATAGCTCAGGGGAAGGCCTGGATCAATTCCCAGCACTGTACATAAAGAAAAAAAAGAAAAATCGCAGGAAAATACCACTGTCAATTTGCTACTTGGAGCTCTTATGCTAAAATGGTCCACGGCCCCGGGGTCCACGGTACTGACAGAAAAGGAGGCCACGTGGCACCCCACACTTCCCTTCCTGTGAAGGCAGCCTGCTGGGAAATGTCCTGACCTTGAGCCGGCAGGGCCTGGTGACCACCTGCCATCCCCCAGGAAGTGCAGCCCACACAGGAGATGGCACAGGAACCCCGAGGCTCCCCAGCCCTGCTTCCAGGGCACCCCACCTTGGGGACCCCACAGGGCAGCCCTCGGCTTCCTCTGAATGAGCTGCCAGATGGGGAGAACAGGAGCTGGAGTCGGTGGCTCAAGCCGCAGAACGGGAATTGAAAGAGGCAGCTGCCGCCCGCCGTGCTCCAGCTCGGCTGGTCCAGAGACAGCAGAAAGCGGCCCTCAGAAGAAGTGCGACCACCCGCTGGACAGTGGCAGTGGCAGGGACGGAGCTGTGACGGGACGAGGCGGGATGCTCCTGGGTGTGGGACCCCACAGGCACTGCGACGCCCCTCGTCGGGTCCCTGGGTGACGCCCGAGCATGTGTTTGACAACAGGTGACCCGGCACAGGAAGATGCCGGAAAGGAGCCTTATGCCGGCCAGAAGAAGCAGAGCTGTAGGATGTGAGACAGCACAGGAAAACGGGGGTACGTGCCCTCGTCTGGGGGCGCCGGCACGCATGCGTGCGTGTGCAGTCTGTGCTGTGTGCATACGTGTGCCTGCACATGTGCCCACGCGCGTGCGTGTACGTGCTTGCCATGTATTAGTACACACATGTGTGCCTAACCATTCTGCCTACAGCCTCGATAGCAGAGAACAACGAACCACGACGCCTCGCGGATTTCGGGGCCCCAGGCACCTTACTTACCGCAGGCGCTTCATCAGGACCAGAAGTCCAGGCCAACGGCCTCGCCGCTGCCTGGCACACAGGGCACGCACCAAGGCTATCCAACATGCACACGAGCTGTAGGCGGCTTCTTGCGCCAAGGGAAGCAGCCCTGGTGTAAGTCAATATACAAACAGCTCTGGGACTAGAAGTACACAGAACACGATCTGTGAGTGTAAATAAATAAGGATGGCTGAGTGCTGTGAACACTCACCCCCGCCACGGCTGACGGACGAGGGAGCCAGGCGCACCTGCGCCCTCTCCTGGGCAGAAAGCCACAGAGGCGTGAGAGCGCCCTGCCGGTTCAGTTTCGGGATTCAATACGGATGGTGCGTGGGGTTGTGAATGCGGAACGTGTCCTGAACGTGTCCTGAACATTTCCCCTGAGGGCTCGGCTGCATACTCCTGAAAGAAAGAAACGGACTGGAGGGAAACTGCATACAGGACTTCTGTGGTGGTCGGGGCAGAAGATCGAGACCAGTAGGGAAGGAGACGGGGCCACGCTGGGGTGAGGGGGCTCAGGCACAGGCGGAGCTGAGGTCAGCGGTGCACTCAGCTGTAGACTAATGACACGGGAGGTGACACTAAGGTGGCTGCAGATGAGGCTGCTCTGAGAAGCATCTGAGGAATGAACTGTCCCCACAGGAAGCTGAAGCGAGAGGCAGGAGCAGAGCCTTTGGGAGTGGGTTTGACTGTCCGGGAGCTTGGTGGAGAGGACCCTGGGGGCCAGAGGAGCCAGGAAGGAAGGACAGTAGACCTATAGAAAGCGGGTGTCCTAGCGCCCTAGGAACTGCCCCATTTGGAGGCAGGAGAGGCAGTAGCATCCAGTGCTCTGGGGAACCCTCAGGATAAGAGTGAGGTCAAGGTCAAAGTGCTTGGGACATCAGTGTGGGAGGACGCCAGCTCTGCCCAGCTTCAGGCACCGGTGTGTGGGCTCCAGGCCCCAGGAGCTCAGCGGCACGGGGGTGTGGGGGACAGGGTGCCAGCTCCTCTCCAGGGAGACATGGTGTCGTGAAAGCCTGGCAGCCATGCAAGCCTTTGGCTACAGTTCCCACCTCCGCTGTGGCAGAACCACGGCCTCTGTGGACGGCGGGAGACCACCCAGAGAGAGTGAGGCCTGCCTGCCAGGCCCAGGAGGACGTGCCCGTCCCTGCAGAGAGGACAGAGAGGGAGCCCTGCCCAGTACCCGCTTTGCACCTCCCGGCTGAGGAGCAGCCGCCTAGGACTCTGGGAAGACCGACCTTCAGCTGGCAGGCTGGGCCGGCAGTGAGGGCCTGGGCCTGGGGCACTCGGGGCTTTGCAGACAGTGCTGCGAATTCCGCATTTGAAAAGAAGCCAGCATCCAACTCAGGAAAAGCAAAGGGCATTTGTCGACAGACCTGATGGTTAGACACTTTAATTTGGAAAATATTTTGGAGTAGGGATTTCCTTTCAGGCCCCCTAAGAGGTAACAGAGAGACAGATCCGAAACATCTCCCCCGCCCCCCATGTTCTGGAGCCAGGCGGAACGCTTTCATCATTAATTGGATTGCGGCCGGGTCGCTGAGGAATGCGCTGCGGGCCCCTCTGCAGTCGAGGGTGTGCCTGTGGGCGCACGCGCTCCTTCTCCTTCTCTCTCTGCGCAGAAGGCACCCGGCCCAACTTCACCGTTCATTAAACACGTTGTCTCCCGCGCTTAACCGTGCCGGTAAGATGTTTGCAAGATTCTACGCGGAGAGGGATACACGTGTCCCCCTGCGTCTGTCCCCGATGCCTCCCCCCTTGTCCTCCTTCTCCTCGTGCTGCCCCTCTGTCCAGCGAGGATGACCAGGCCTCCCACGTTCTCAGGGCAATGCCGAGCAGAGGCCATCTCACAGCACCTGGGAAGCACAAGAAAGACTCAGCTCCCTTAGGAAGAAGAGAGAGCGACGGTGAGGAAGAGGGACAGAGGTGCTCCCCCCGCCGCGGAGGAAGCCGAGGGCCGGTGTAGCCTTCGGTGAGCACCAGCAGCTCCTCTGAGGTCCCTGAGAAATGTGCGGCAGCAGGAGCTGCCGCAGTCACTGTGACGGAGAGGCGTCTCCATCTGGACTCCAAGCGGAAGGCGCTGTGCACGAGGAGGACACCACCTGTCCAGGGATGTCACTGGCTGTGCCCGCCACGCTGGATGACGTGGAGCAGCAGCAGTGGCCACGTGCAAGCCGCTGGCACCCACCTGGAGGGAGCCCTGCAGGAGGAGCCCGGGCTCTGGTCAGGCTCACGGTTGGCCACCTGCTATGCTTTGCCTGCCTGAACCTTTGTCTCTGTGCAGGCCGCGTCTGCGGGAGTCACGCGCAGCTGGTTGCGGAAAAACCCAGGTCCCAGCAAAGGTACAAAGCCAGGGAGGTGCCAAGCAAAAGAGGCCAGGCCTGGGAGGCAGCTCAGATCTCGCTCATCGGCAGACATAGGGGTAGGAGGAGCCTCCCAGTGTCTGCAGAGATGGACTATTCCATCGGCCCGAGCTCCAGAGCAAAACACCAGGGCACCT
The DNA here is from genome assembly GCA_004027025.1 of Myocastor coypus. Classification (NCBI taxonomy): domain Eukaryota; kingdom Metazoa; phylum Chordata; class Mammalia; order Rodentia; family Myocastoridae; genus Myocastor; species Myocastor coypus. The sequence continues at coordinate 43,361 of PVJA010014481.1, read as the reverse complement.
GACACATTAGGGGTAGAATGAGAGAGGGCAGTTTCAGCTCACACGCTTGGAGGTTCCGGGCTAAGCCGGTGCTCCCACTGCCGCAGCTCCGGTGTGCTGGCCCAGCGTGACAGGAGCTTCTGTGGGATAAACACCTACATCCAACCAGGACGCAAAGGCAGGACTGGGACAGGCTCCCAGGACCTCAGAACCTCCCCCAAGGCCCATCGCCATGGCACCATCCCGGGCCCAGGCTCCAACACTGGAGCCTGTGGGGACAGTCACCCACTGCTCTCCAGGCCAGACAGCAGGTGACCCTGGGCTCCAAGTGACAGCTAGGCAGGAGTGAGGGCTGGTACTGTAGAGCACACAGCTCACAACACTGCGTGGGGCGCTTCAGGGTGGCCAGAAGCAAGGCGGCTGAGTGCTCCAGGCACAGATGAGAAGCATTAGTGGTGTGAGATGTGACCCCTGCCGGGGGGCCTTTGCACAAGAGGGGGACATCCGGGTCTGCACAGGCAGGGCGGGCCTGCTGGGGCTGGCTCTAGGGTGGGTGGGCGCTCGGCAGCATTTGATGAACAGCCAATGAACACAGCCAGGAGTGGAGCTGTGACCTGCATGTGGACCCGGCCGTACGGCATGGCCACGCTGGCAGTGCAGAAAGATGTTCAGGGTATGAGGAGAAGAGGCATCATGCTCAGCTTCTCTGAGCTCTCAGCTCGCAGAAGGCCAGTGTAGAGGCTCCTGCACCCTTGGGACTCGCCCTGAGGTTGCCAAGATGGGCCATGTGGGGAAGCAGGCGCTCAGCACCTTGACCAGGACCCACACCGGCTTCCCGAGGACCTGAGGCGGCACCTCCACTGCGTTTGGTGAGCCTGAGTAGAGAGCAAGGTGCCCCCACCTTGCCCCGCAGCCCCGTCTGGTGTGGATGCGCCACAGGTCGCCAAAGAGCAGGACAGGACAGATCCCTCTGGATCTTGAGGGCGCACACTGCTGCGTCCGAGGGTGGTGGGCGGGCACACCCACCTGGCACAGCTGTGCACGCCTGATAGTCCCGCACCTCAGGAGGCGCAGGCAGAAGGAGCCCAAGTTTGAGCCCAGCCCAGGTAACGTAGCAACCTAGTGAGACCCGGCCTCAAAAGTAAAATTGCACTCAGTTCAAAGGCCTGTCTTCAATTCTTAGTGCTTCAGAAACCAACAAACAAGTTTAGAAAAGCCCAGTCAGAACACTCTGCGTCTTGCCACCCAGAAAGGAGACATAGGCATCTGCGCTCAGCTTTGCCTCTGTCCTGGGGGCCACCTTAGAGCTGGCCCTTCCATCTAAGGGGCGGGGGAGCCACGTGCATGCTGCCCTGCAAGCAGGCTGCCATCTGCAGACCATGGAGGCTGGGGTCACGCCTGCCCCTCCTGTCAGGACACCTGCGCCACAGGGACTTTGCCACCAACCCACAATCTGCTGCACATTCTCTGCTGGACCTTGTGGGCACTACTGTGTCCATTTCCTAGAGTGGCCAAATAGAGCATTGCAGCTTGGTGACTTCAAACCATGGACGTTTTGGGGGGACTTTCATGGGTGGACAGCAGAGATCCCAAGTCACAGTGCCAGCTGGGCCAGCTCCCAGGGGACAGTGAGAGACTGTCCGCTGTGCCACGCTCTGTGGCCGAGGCACTCATCTGTGTCCCTAGTGTCACTGCTGTTCTGTCTGGCTTCTCTGTGTCCCGCTGCACCCTGCTTACAGGACACCGTCATGGCCCTGCAGCCCCTCTTAGTCAACTGGAGTCTGTTTAGTTTCAGCCTCAGAGCCCTCATTCCAAACCAGTCCCAGACATGACATCTCACCCTGTGCATGCGAGAAGCCTGCATTATAGAAAGGCAGAGGAGGGTCGCATGTCACGGGGTCCTTGCTCAGGGACACACAGGGTGGGCCAAGGCCCTGGCTTCTGCCCTAGACACCCTGCAGCTTCTCCTGCAGACAGGGCCGCTCTTGGCTCAGGATCCACGAACCCAGGCACGCAAGGAAGGTGGCTGAAAAGTGGGTGGCGGCAGTGGCTGGAGCCTACTGCAGGATCTGACGGCCCCCCCCCACTGCCACTGTGCTTCCTGCTGTCACCGCGCACACACGCCTCCCAGTGACAGGGGGACCCACATGACATGTCCCCTAGGGCTCGTGCCCTGTGAAGGTGACTTCACAGAGCAGCTCCACAGGGGTCATCTGCATCTCTTATCTCCTCGGAGGAAAGCTAGCAGAGGCTCTATCAGTGCCCGCAGACGCAGCTCCGAGCAGCCAGGAGCGCCGCAAGCTGGGGCTCTCTCGTGCCCGGCGTGGGGCACCTCTCAGGAGCACCTCCCCACTCAGGCACCAGTCTCCAGCCTTTGCCTCGGGTCGGCCTTACCGCACCCCCAGACTGCGTCACAGAGCTCTCTCTTCCTGCTGGAAGGCCCCAAGTTGCACCTTGTCTTAGTTACTTTTCTCTCGTTGCGGGGACAAATACCCAACACGCAAAATAAGGGAAGGAAAGGTTTATTTAGCTCACAGTTACTGGAGGTTTCAGTCCATACTCGGCTGGATCCGAGGCTGAGAGGCACATGGCAGAGGCCAGCAGTTCACGGCAGCGGAACAGCAACAATCGCGACAGAGGCAACCGACCAACCAGGGCAGCAGAGAGCAACAGCTTGAGTCTGTCTCTCTGTCTCTCTTTATACGACATCAGGCTCTCTGCCTCAGCCTCTCCGCCTCAGGCCACATCTACATTTCCCAGCAGTCCTCAGACCCACAATCCCATCAGTACTAAAACACATAATCCCAGTGGATCATAGTCAAGGCTCAAACTCGAGAAGTCCCCACCTCATGACTGCATGAGGCTTTGGGGGAACAACTACACATAAACTATAATACACCCTAAGACCCCAGTGGCACTGAGTCAGGGGTGCCCACACCACAGTGCTGCGGGCCAACTCCAAGAGGACGTTGCTTTTGCCACATAGGTTCTGAGAGAAGCGTACACAGTGTTCCATGTTCAGAACAGCCCTGCAAATCAGTTGCTGTGTGGGTCCCAGTGTACAGGAAAGGACAATAAGGTCGAGCACACACAGAGCAGGCGCAGGGCCGGACAGCCAGAAAGGTAGGACATCGAGGTCAGCTTCCGTAAGCTTTGTATTCGACAGCTCTGTGCATCACAGGGAGCTGGTGGGTGCTCCGGGTACACCTGTATCCGCTTGTGCCCACCCCATCCCACCTCCTCCCTCGCCCCCCCTCCGCCTCTTTGTCTCCTTCCTTCTGTGGAAGATCCCTGTCCCGGATCCCCGCTGTCTCCCTTTCACTTTGTCCTTTTGGTTTCTCATAGAAGGGAGTGCCTGGCTGAAGCTTCTGTGCCTGACTTAGTGACTCACACTGGGGAGTCCGAGTGCACCTCTCTCCTCACAAGAGACTCGGGCTTGTCCTCCGGAGCACTCCGTCCCGACCCTGCACTTCCTCTGCTCCCAGCCTTCCTCAAGGAGTGAGACGCGTCACACCATGACAGCCACGCACCCCTGCTGACAGCGGCACAGCCCGCCATAGCTGACCCTTGGACGTGGCCTCTGTGTCCAACAACAAACGTGTGGACAAAGAAACCGTGAGATTTCTAAATCCTGATCACATTTCCCGGAAACAGACAGAGTAGCCATCTGGCAGAGGCTGCAGCCATGACTGTAGACAACGGTCCCTGGAGCACAGAAGTTGGGTGGAGAGCCAGTCTGCCTCACAGCACCCACAGTTCTGTTACACACACAGGCTGCTCGAAAGGGGGAAGATTTGCATCCTCAGGGTGCGGCCCCCACCTGGGAGCATCAGTCTGTCTTGAGCCAGCATCCACTGACGACCCCCGAGGAGAACAGGACCACCGAGGACACAGCGCTGAACGGCCTTGACCCAAATCAGGCAGAAGAGCATGTGTCACACCCCACCTTCTGAAGAAAGGACTCTGAGGTCCAGCCAGTTCTCGTCACTAGTTGAGAAGATTAAAAGGGTCACCGTGAAGGACGGGGCTCCCGGGACAGAACAGCATTGTGAACTTACTCCTGGCAGGCCAAGTTCCAGCGTGGAGCCCTCCGTGGGCAGGACCGAGCAAGCCACCGCCTCCGCCAGCCCCACACAGGCCCCAGGTCGTGGGCACCGGCACTCCTCTCCACGACAGTGACGGCGACTGTGGGCTTTTATTTCATCTTGAGCTGCCCACACTGCCCACCCTCCTGTGGACCAATGGCAGTTGTTCTCCGAATGCACTGATTAATAAAGTCATCAAAGCTACCTGAATTTGACTCTAAGCTTCTTAATAACGTCTCCCACGGGGGGTTGTAATGTGGTTATCAGACGTGCAGGGTCAGAAAATGATGCAGGGGAGCACGGTGCAGCAACAGGCTTTTCCTTAAGAACATCCAACTCATGCCGAGAGGCGGACCTGCCCCGGCCGTGGCGGCAGGGCGGGGCGCTTTGCACTCGGCTCTGTGGAAGCGGGTGGTGGCCGCAGAGGGTGCAGGTTCACTGCACGGGGACCCTCCCCAGTTCTGCACGCCCCCTCCCTGCTGCAGGCTACCTTGTCTTGCTGCGTCGCACCCTGCGGGTTTCACAGCAGTGCGAAGCTTGCAGGGAACCCTGGATTCACTCCTTTACCTAATACTCACTTGCCGAGTGACCACTCTGCCCCGATCACGTGGGACACTCCAGTCAGCACAACGGGCGACTCACTGGAGGCCTCAGGAAAGGAGGCAGAAACCGACTCTGGGTGGGACCCCCAGGGGGGCATCACCACACACACACACACACACACACACACACACATACAGGAAATGCCTCGTGCAGGGAAATTAGCCACTGTGCCCCAAGGGACTCACAATTTCCTTGGAGCTGAAGAAACTAATAATAAGGGTAAGGTGGTGGTAACGATGGTGGTGGTGGTGGTGGTTGTGGTGGTGGTGGCGGTGGTGGTGGTGGTGGTGACGATGGTGGTGGCGGTGGCGGTGGCGGTGGTGGCGGTGGCGGTGGTGATGATAGTGGTGACGATGGTGGTGGTCGTGATGCTGATGGCGGTGGCAGTGGCGGTGGTGGTGGTGGTGGTGGTGGCGGTGGCGGTGGCGGTGGCAGTGGCGGTGGTGACGATGGTGGGGACGGCGGTGACAACAATAGCAACGGTAGTTATGAGGATGGTAATGGACTGAATAAGAGAAATAGAAGAGGAAAGGGGAAGAACCGAAGCTGCTGCCTTTCTTCACAGTGGAGAAAAGATGAGCTCAAAAACAGACCATTGCAGCTTCTGGCCGTCATGGTTTGGGCAATGAATTCCCCCACGGGTCCGTGTCGACCCAGGGTAGCATTACTGACAGGCAGGGAAGCCGCCTGGTGGGGGCTTGGTGGGCCCTGAGCTTGCTAGATGGGAGCACAGCCTTTCAGGCACAGTGGGGCGCGGCGCCCTGAGTCCTGGCTGGTGATGAGGACAGCCGGCCTGGTTGCATGGTCCCAGCACTGCACGTGCTCAGAGGGACAGGACAGATGCCCCAGAAACTGCCAGCCGGGCCGAAGCGCACCCCCTCGCCATGTGCACCGGTGAAGCCAAGCGTCTCATCAGCGGGAGGGGGCGGCGGTGGTGGTGGAAGAGCTAGGCCCTGCAGGTCAGAGCTGTTCTTTGTAGCAGGAAGGCATCTTTCCAGACATTGGTTATCGGCTCTGATCCTTATTGCATCTTTGAAACAGAGACTAGAAGCCTGTTCTATGGTTGCCGATTAGAAATAAACAGAGGCTAACGTTTCTTAAAACCAGCAAAGCGCTTTGGGTAAGGGTGCTTGGTGAGCGTACCAACGCCGCTTGCCTTTCTCCCCAGGCCCCCAGAACTACACGCAGGCATCCGTGCGGTGCCTTTACTGTGAAGGTCGAAGGGGCACAGAAGTGATGCTATCCACAGAAGAGAAGCTCCCGGAGGCCTGGGAGAGCCTGGAGGCCTGGGAGAGCCCGCAGACCGCACGGACCTGGGTTGGCCAGAAAGCGAGACTTTTCCAGGACTCAAGGTGAAAGCACATCGCCCAGGACGGGCCTGCGCCACCTTCTGCTATCCACAGCGTGGCTGTTCCCACAGTGCAACGCAGCCGGAAGGAGGTGCTCTGGGGCCCCCTCCCCGCTGCTCGGGGCTTCCGACCTTCAAAATCCAGACGCAGTCGACTTTGGAACACAGGTCTGGCCGAAAGGAGGTAAAAGGACCAGGAGGTGATAAATGCGGAGTAAAAACCACCTGTGGGCGCCAGACACTTTACTCAGCCGTCCGGTTACCTAACTGAGTTTTTGAGCAGTGCTGTGCTCCGCAACTAGCTTTTTAAACTTCCTTTAGCTATCACCAGCCTTGCTAGCTGGCACGCCCAACCGCGGCCCAGTGAGAAGCACCTGACATTTAAGTGGGCTGAAGAAAAACCATTGGACTGACTCCTACTTGGCTTAATTCAGAGCAAGAATTAAAGAGGTTGCACTCGGCACACCAAGGCCAAAGAGGCGCCTCTGGCTGTGGTGCTCCCTACACCAATCGGCAAAGCTCCGGTGTAAGCAGGGACCAAGCAGCTCCGCCAGCCTCGGAGATAAACGGCTCTGGGTTCCAGAATTCCAGCCAGCTGAGCTAATAGGAATGCAAACGCCAATCCGAATGGAGGCCCCCGGGTGTCTCTTCCATCGCTGTCACCCCAGGGGGACGGATGAGAAAGATTATGTGTGGATTATAATTGCTTAAAATAGGTTGCGATGTAAAAATCTAATCCCTTCTCTTCTTCACTGGTAAAGTTCTACAGACAGAGAAATTATGCTCAATGCCAGCACACTGAAGGTAAAAAGAAAATTCCCTTCTCCCTTTGGGGGAAGAGGAAGGACATCTTTTTAAAGCTGTCAGAACTCACAAGCCATAATAAATTATTCCTTTTCATTACTGATTTATTAAGCAGGCTGCTTGGTGTAATGGCAGAAAATTTCACTTAATTTTCATAGTACTAGATGACTGTGATTCCCGATCTCAAATCAACTCAAGTTATTACAAGAAGGAAATGTATTTAACAGCACACACTGGGGTGCTGCTTCACTAACTCCTCGCAAGTGCAGCACTTAGGTGACACGGCCACTGTCGGGCTGCAAAGAAGACGCCAGCCGCGTCCCTGGGGCCATCTGTGCTACCCTCCCGACTGTGGTCCTCCTACGGGGATTGCTGGGGCTCCAGTGTGACACAGGACAGGCCTGCAAAGCCCCAGCTGAAGAGTCGCAGGTCCCAAGAAGGCCTGAGCCCATGTTTTCACTGGAATTAGGGTTTTTAATGGCAAAAAAAAATTAACCAAAACATTAGCATCATTGGGTAAACCTAGAATACTTCTGAAAAGCCTCGATTATCTGTATAAATTAGTCTTTGTGATCAATCTGTGGGCCCACGGGCAGGAGGGAGGCAGCTGGGACCTCGCACTGTCTGGGCGTCTCAAATGGTTTCTTCTTCTTTGCATGGCTTTCTTTCTTTCTTTCTTCCTTCCTTTCTTTTTGTATTTTAGGGAAGGGTCTACAGAGTGTTCAGGGTCTCACTACTAGATCAGACTCGTCGAGCTGGGATTACAGGCATGCCGCCACTCCCAGTCTCAATTACCAGCTTGCCCCAGGGGCAGGGGCAGCACGGCAGGCCCAGGGACTGAACCCCCGCCCCCTGAGCCTGCTTGCAGGTACTTTAATCTGCTGAGCTATGTGGCCAGCCCTTTGCACAGGTCTTAAAGCCAGCAAACATTCAGCAGGTTCTTAAATGAGCGCTGGGGGTTAAGGCTCATTTTCAGCCTTCTGCAGGGCTTCAGACTTGGGATGAGACAGCCACCTCTATAAGCACCAGGGAATCACTCGGTGGTGGGCACCATGGCCTGTCCCACCTGGGGCCAGGACAGTGTGAATGAACCCAGGCTATCGCCATTGGAGTGGAGCTGTCGTGGGCTTTACAGACCTAGGAAGTAGGAATAAACGCACAGGCTCACCCCTCTCACAACGAGGCCTTGTTACATCCTACGGCCTCCGCGGAGCTGTGGCTAAGCAGGCACCACTCCAGATCTCTAGAATCTTCTGTCAGGCCTCATCTAGTCAACCTCTGAGTTTTCAGCAACTGGCTACCTGCTAATGAAATGCATAATGGAATCCAAACTGCACGAGCCTGGGACCTTAGTCGCACTTGCAGCACCCGCATGGGTGTTCGGACCATGTCCGCTGGCCCCCCCGCTCACCTGCTCAGAGTTGAGGCCATTTCTGGCATCCTCTCAGGGACTCTGCTGGGCCCCCTGGTTGGGACACTGTACCTTTTGTTACCGGTGCCACCATGAATGGAGACACCACGCCGTCCCTCTCCCCAGGCTGGTCTCCACCATCTCACTTGTGGGCACCAGCACATGGGCCCTCAACAAGTGACCCTGGAGTACCTGGTGGCCATTTCTCATGGTCATTGCCCTAGAAGGAGTAAGGTCATCCTCAAGGAGAGAAGTAAGAGGGAAAGGGACACAAGCGACACATGTGGGAGGGATGGCGTGCATTTGTGGGGAGCTCCGTGGCCTGAGTGGCCAGGGGCTGGTGTGGAGGACATGGGGACAAGGGGGTGTGGGGAGCAACATGACACACAGGGAAGGTGAGGGCCAGTGCGGTGCAGGGTCCACTCCTAAGCACCGGCAGGCCCCGTAGGAAGCCTGGAGCTTCCCACAGGATACTGAGGGCGCCGTGGACAGTCTCGACCCAGACAGTGGGGTGATCCTAGCTTCAGGGATCCCCCAAGTGCACGCACAGCAGCGTCAGTGGGATGGAGGAAGGAGCTGAGGTTACAAGAGCCCTGCAGGACAAAGGGTGGTGGTTCGGGCTTGGCGGAAGTGGCCGTCGTCAGGGTGCGTGTTGGGGGCTGCTGGCCTGGGGCCCGAGCATGGCAGGAGCACTGGCTTTGAGAAAAGCACCTCATTCTCAGGGGACAATCGGTCGCTGGAGATGTCACTAAACAGCACAAGGGAGGGCAAGCGCAAGCCAGGGCGGGGACAGCGACAAGAGGAGGTCTCTCCCAGGTGAGGGATGCTGGCGACGCTCAGTGTCCCCTCACCACAAGTCCCCAGCCCCTAACTGTGACCCGCTGCCCAGCCCCCAGCCCGTCTCCCAGGGCAGTGCAGTGGGTCTCACAGCAAAGCAAGAAGCAGCCCCAGCTCGCACCACAGCCTGGGTCTGGGGGCGCCCGCCGGAGCCACAGGCAGTCCTCCCGGGCTCCCACCTGTGCTCACCCCGAGAGACACCCGGAAGCCTTGCACGCACTCGGTGGGGCTGGCCGGGTCTACAGGCAGGGGCAGAGGGGTAGCTGGGTATTCACAAAACCCACTGATCCAGAAAAACCATTCTCAGGAAGGATTTTCAATTTCAATGGGGGAGGGGGGGTGGAAATTAAAGGGGAAAAAGGAGCAGAAACAAAAATAACAAGGCCATTAATCTTTCATTAAGTTAAAGGGATGAAAAGGAATCGCTTAGAGTACCATTCTTTCTGCGCACCACAAGCATGCTACCCCCTGCTAACTTGAAAGGCTCTGAAGAGGAGTTGGTTAATATTGTTGGCACAGGATCAGGCTGGGGTTTACTTTTGCTTAAGTAGGGTCTTTTTTTTTTTTTTTTTTTTTTTTTTTTTTTTTTTTTTTTTTTTTTTTTTTTTTTTTTTTTTTTTTTGCTTTTAAACAAAGAAAGCGCGAGGGTCGGGCACTCATTGATGGGAGACCCGCTACATAAGAGGTGCCTTTGTCTTACCCACGAGGCCTTTGAGAGCAGCTCTGCCAGCACGCAGCGTCTGCCCAGGGTTTTGTCACAGATATGAGCCACCTCCACAAGAAAAAGAAAAGAAAAGAAGGAAAGAAAGAAAGAAAGACACCTGCCCGCAAGCGCAGAGAGAAAGGCCCCATTGTCCCCGCTCGCTCAGCTTTCCGCAGGCCCGGTCCCTGCGTGGTCCTGGCTGCTGGTGGTCCTGGCAGACGCAGCATGCAAGAAAGCAAGCCAGTGCCCTCCCTCTCAGGCGCAGGCGAACCCCCAGGAGGCGCTCACCTGTTGAGAGGCTGCGGCCGAGCAGCTCTGCGCGCTGAGAAGCCGCGGTGCTTTCCTTCCGGGCAGTGCTCCTGTTTGCACTGAAAACAGAGCTAATTGGCTGTGAGTGTCAGAGCTTTGTGCCTAAGCTGTGGCTCCTGAGGTGCTGCTGAACGCCCGGGCAGGCTGTGCCACCCAGCCACGCACGGGGCACGCGCGGGACTGTGCGTGCTGAGAGCTGGCGGAGCAGCGTAGGAGGCCTCGGCTGGGGCCCCGCGCAGGCATTCCGCGAAGCAAGGCCGATGGGTGGCGGACTTGTGCGCTGGACACGGCCGTTAAGGTCAGTCCACAGGGAGAGGTCATCAGTGCCCTGCCCTATTGGAAAGCGTGATGGCTGAATGATTGCGTCAACCTGAGAAGTTTAGTTAAGGGGGGGCCGGACTAAACGGCGTGGCAATCCCACACCCTCGAGGGTGGAAGACGCACCCCAGGGCAGCTCCTCGCCTGCCTGGGACAAAGCAGAAATGAGGAAGGGCGGATCTGCCTCAGTTTCTTCAAATGCTCCAGCCTTTGCCTTCCCCTCGGAAGGCGTCTTCTGGCTTCGAGCGGGGACTCCTCATTTCCGGGGCACTTCGTCTTCCGGGGCGCACCCTCCAGCCTTCCAGCACGGACCTGTGGCCTCTTATACCGACCTGAGGGGACGCTGCGGTGGACTCCAGGCCTTGGACTGAGTCCTTTGGGCTGCAGGGTGCATTCGCCCCCTGCGCACTTCCTCGTCCTGTTCTGGAGGTGACCAGCGGATTTTGTAAATTCTTAGGCATTCGTCGTACATCACGCGCTCCGTCTGTTTCTCCAGTAAAACACTGGCCAACACAGAAGGCCGTCAGCGTCTGTCGTATTGGAAGGCTCCTGGGGTCTAGCTTGCTGGATGCTGTCCTCCATGTCCCGCTGTCTGGGGGTGCGGGGCAGGGGGTTGCCAATATCCTTTTCTAATTCCTTTGAATAAGGAAAGCAGGAAGCCGGGGAGGAACACAAGTTGCCATCTTTTCAAAACTATATATTGCAAATTTGGTTTTTTAAAATTTGGTGAGGTTGGGCCCTGCTTTTGAAGCCACGTGTTTCAGGCCAGCCGTGCTACGCGGTTTCCCCCCTGTCCCAGAACACAACCCTCTCTCGGTCTCTGCAGCCCCAGCGCTCTGTTCTTCACCACGATCCTCATCCACCCTGCTGGATATCGCGGATTCAGGGGAAGCCAGGTGCCCTGCACTCTGCCGCCGCCCTGCGAGACACTTGCAGGGGCTCACAGAATGCGGGCCTCGCTCCGACCTGACAAGTGGCGATACTACTAGCCCTCTCTTGGGGCTCTGCTTGGCACAGAGCACGGGAAACTGCTGGAGCGCAGGGAGCTCAGCCGTTGCTGCCTGGCTACTGCCATCCTCAGAAGCGGCTGCTCCATCTGCTGGACACAGCGGGCAAGGAGCTGGGGTGCTGTGACTTAGATCCAGAACATTCCACAGAGCCTGGAGCGCTCGTGGGTGGAGCTCTGGAGGTGACTGAATTGAGGCCGTTGATGGTTGGCTTGCTGCTCGGAGGCGGGGCCTGGCGGAAGGGCTGGTCCCAGGGGGCGTGGCCTAGAGGGCATCTCTTCCTGGCAGGCTCCTCCCACGAGTCTCTTCCCTTCCTGTGCATCACGCCACCGCCACCGTGAGCCACTCTCTCCTGCTGTGAGGTCCTGCCTTGGAGCCAGCACACTGCGGACAGACTACGAACCAACATAAAGGTCTCTTTCCTTGAGTTCTGGGCGTCAGGATTGTGACCCAGTGACAAGGACACAAAGAATGGTCACCTTTCCACAAACATTTACCCCAAAATGGGGGCTCTCCTGGTTCCTTTTTGTTAACTGCCACACCTCTACGTAAATTTCCTCACAGCTTACCTCTGTGAAGAGAACCAGCCCAGGCACCTGAGAGAAGTGGGACCCCGTTAGGACACCGCACTCGGGGGCCCGCAGAGGGCACCCTGTGGTGACAGCCTCCCCTCCCACACCAGGCCAAGGGGCTCCCAACTCAGCTCTGCGTCCACCTTGGCACTGACAGCCACTTCTAAGATGGCAGGTGTCTTAGAAACTGGGGCGCTTCCTGCCTCGCCTCCCCCTTGCCCCCACGGGCAGGCACGGCCAACAGCATAGAGGTCGAGCTGGCAATGACCTTAGAGACCCCAGCTGCTTCCTAGCGGTCTCCTACTCCCATCATGGGATCCTCAGGGGCGCAGGGGCCCCACAGCCATCCCTTTCCCTGGAGAAATTCCACGGGCACCAGCTCTCTGCCTGCGGGCCTTCCCTCGGCTGGCACATGTTGTGCCCCTCAGCTCCTCCCGAGGTCACTAAACATGTGGTCAGGGCAGTAGCCTCTACCCTGACTGTACCCACGCAGTGTGATGGGGCAGACTCAACCCTCGATGACAGAGCTGGCATGCGACAGCTGACAGGGAAGGGGCGGAGGCTTACCATTATGCAGCTGCACTTTTCTAAGTGAAGCGCATCCATCTTTAAAGCCACCGGTGGCTCTGCAAGGCCACGCTGGCAGCTGGAGATGAGAAGAGGCTGGCAGCGCACCTCGCTGGAAAGCTTGCCCTCGGGGGGCTGTGCTGAGACCTGAGCGTGGTGCGGGCCCATCCGCCCAGCACTCTGGAGGCAGAGGCGAGCATGCTGCCCATCGAGCCCAGCCGGGGTGGCCTGGTGGCTCAACGGGGTCTCACCTCAAAATTTTAAGAAGTAATATCATAAAGGGCAATGCGTTAAAAAGGTAAGATTTCAGCACCGCTTTCTTTTAGCTTCAAAATTTTCTTTTGTAGCTTGCAGTTTTGCACCTTCAGAGACCCAAGGACATGGCTTCCTGTGTCCTGGGGCTCAACTCATCATAAATTGCTTCCTCAGCCCATAGCTTACGTTTCAAGCGTTGGATTTTTTAGGGTTTTTTTTTTTTTTTCTCCTCACAAATATTTAGGTCTGAAGGTGGTAAGTCTACGTGTCTTACTGTACTCTCGGCCACTATATTCTGGAGCAGTGCCTTGCCCTGGGTGGAAGAAGCAGGTTCTGAAGTGTCCCAAAAGAGGTGACACACGGGACATCTTGAAAAGCAGGAAATCAGAGCTAAACGGTCCAGTATTTGGGACAGTGTGCTGTGACGCATATGTCTGCTGCGTGCCAGCGGGGGAAGCCAGAGTCGCTCTCGTCATCCCAGGCACCGACACTCAGGATCCTTCCTAGGGCTTCAGACGTCATCCGTTGTGTGGCACTCAGGAAGGAGCTGGCTGCTGAGGGTCACCTGTGAGGGGTGCCTTTTGTGGCTAAATCCTTGCTGGCCTGGGACACCTCTGAAGACATGCCCTGCCCAATCTCCCTGTGATCGGCACTGGGTACTGTGTGTGGTTTTTTGTTGTGACTTTATGTTTGTTTTTATTTTTAAAAAACCATTTTATTTATTTATTTGGTACAGGGTCTCATTATGCAGCTCTGACTCCTAGTCATCCTCCTGTCTCAGACTCCCCAGCACTGGGATTATAGGCTTGTACCACCATGCCCGAATTCAGTGGCTGGTTCAGTGTGGGACCAGCATGGCAGGGATCAAATCTGGGTCCCCGCATTTGCCAGGTGGGTGCTTAAGACAGCCCAAGGTGCTGTGCATTGTTGAAAAGGACTGTATGGTTTATATTTAGTTGTCCCCCCAAATCCTCATGCAATCATGGGGTGGGGACTTATAGAGTTTGAGACTTGATCCATGATCCACTGGGATTATGTGTTTTAGTACTGATGAGATTATGGTGTGAGGACTGCTGGGAATTATAGGTGAGGCCTGAGGTGGGTAGGCTAAGGCAGGGAGCCTGATGTAATTTAAAGAGAGAGAGACAGACTCGCGCTGTTGCTCTACTGCCCTATTGCTTGGTTGCCTCTGTCACCATATTGTCGCTGTTCCGCCGCCATGAACTGCTGCTCTCTGTCATGTGCCTCTCTGCTTTGGATCCAGCCAAGTATGGACTGAAACCTCCAGTGACTGTGAGCTAAATAAAACTTTCTTTCCTTCATTTTGAGGGTCGGGCATTTGTCCCAGCAACGAGTAAAAAGTAACTAAGACAAGGACCCTGCTTGTCGACTAAATTACCAAATGAGTTCCCTATCTTATGGCATAGTATTTTTATGATATTTATTTCCTGAAAAATAATTTTGGTCAAAACTGGAGGTGGCTGTGAGGTGAGTATATTCTCTAAATTGAAGAGCACGATGCCCCATCTTGTGCTCCCTAAATGCAATCTGAGGGGTAGTCATTAAACAAAGAAGCAAACAAACAATAAACCCTTGCAACTCTAAGCCCACGATACAAGGCACAAGGTGAACTTATTCGTACAGGAGACCAGTTTGCCACCCGAAAGCTGAAGTTGTGGCTTCTGCAGTCCTGAGTGTCACAGCTGCTCCTCCCAGTCATTCACGCGGTCACCCTAGCTCACAGCTTCAGAGGGTTCAGCGTGTGGTCTGCAGCCTCATCGCAGAACCATCAGGGCCGAGGGGCCCGAGCGAGGGAGCTGCTTAACTCCGGGGCGCTGGGGTGGAGGAAGACAGGCAAGCAGCTGGGGCAGGGCCCGGCAGGCCCCACTGCGGCAGCACCCCAGCTGTGAAGGACGGCCCCGCTCCAGCAGCGCCCCAGCTGTGAAGGACGGTGAGTCCCCCGAGGCCCAGCACATCCCCTGATCTTGTCACTGTGTAACAGTCCTTCTCACATGAACCTTCAGGACTTATTTTATCTACATTGTAACAATTCAAAAGTTCTTACTAAGACTGTACCATGTAGTAGCTGTAGAAATGTCCATGTTTTCCTGAAATTAGCAATCAGATACGCAGATGACTGAGAGGCATAAGGGACAGGGCCCACCTGCAGCCCTGGGAGGGGAAAGCTTGGGGTGTTCGGAAACGTATGAAGGAATCGCTGATGGGCAGCAGAGAGGGATTCCTGCAGCTGTGACATAGGTGCGTAGCCGGGGACTGTGGAGGAAGGAGCTGACAGCAAGATGCGGCCTCAGGGACCAGCAGGGAGAGCTACCAAGGGCTGAGGACGTCGGGGCAGAGCCACGGCCACAAAGCTGCTGTGAGTGGCGTTGGCAGAGAAGACGGCCGACATGCTGGGCTAGAGAGGAGGAGGAGGCAGGAGGGAGCAGGCCTGGCCGCTCATCTCCTGTGGACAGTGACCTGGTGCAACAGGCCAGGTGAGTGGTGAAGAAGGAGGTTTATTTTGGCTCGTGGTTTAGAGCTCCACACTGGCAGAGGTGAGGCAGGGCGTGGCCAGGCAAGAGACAGACCGCCTGCCTATGTGCGTGTTTGTCTGCATGTGTGCATGTGTCTGTCTGTCTTCTGGGTCCCCCCCTTCTCCTGTCAGAGCACTGGAAGTCAGTCAGAGGCTGCCCACTGAGCACCTTGTCCAGCCCTAAGGGCCCCTGGAAGCCCACCTCTAAATGTTCTCCCTGTGCCTGATACCTTGGGGTCACATTCAAGCCGTACCTGACCATGGGCACAAGCCGAGGGTCGGGGGCAGGCAGGACATGGAGAGAGGACTTCGGGGGAGTGCTTGGGCAGTGAGGGGCCTGGGGAGATCCCTATGCTCCTGCCCCTGAGATCACCAGTTAAGGATGGCCACTGAGGCCACCAGAGTGGAGGCCACAGCACCATTCCCAGGTGTGAAAAAGAGGTGAAGCTCCGCTCCCCGTCATCCATATGTGGGCGTGGAAAAGACAACTACGGCACTGCAGACACTTGCGTTAGACCCCACGCCCGGCAGCTGCGGGACCCCAGGCGTGAGGGCGTTTTAGGGTGCCTTTATACACACCTTGCCTTTACAAGATGGCGGGCGGGCATCGCCAAACCCGCGGGAGCTCCCCTGTTCATGCAGAGGTTGCTGCGAAGCCCAGGTGGACATCGGGTGGCAGAGACACGGGCAAGCCAGCCGCAGTCCTGCGCTCTGGCAATACCATGGGCCCTGTTTCGGTTTCCTTCTCGTCAACGACGTGCTCTGTGGGCTCCTGCCGGAGCACAGCCAGCTTTCCATGGAGCGCAGCCGCTGATTCCATCCTCGCTGCTCTGCATGTCCTCTGCGTGTCCCTGCAGCGCCCGTGGGGACTGGGTGGTCAGTCTGCCGCAGCAGTAGGAGGCCTGTCCCGGAGCACGTCTGACTCCCTGAATGCCCACCCTCGCAGAAGAGTCCAGAACAGCTCCCTGCTCACCACTCCCAAGGGCAGCGAGTTCACAGTCTGAAGCCGAACTTTCTGGGTTCGAGATCCCACAGGTGTGGCCAGCAGGCCCCACAGGGCACTGTGAGGCCGAGGCAGGAGAAGCAGCGAGTGCCTACAGTCGGTGGCTCTGGGACAGGTCACCCCAGCTCACCAGGGTTGCTCTGCTCCAGGGACTCGGGTGGCCAGGCCACCAGTCGTCTCCCATTCCCAGCTCATGGCAACTGCCACAGCCTGCTGGCTCTTTCACTCTGGGTATCAGAAGAGCCGTGAGCACCAGGCTCACCGTCCTGTGGATGCACCTGTGCGCGTGGGTTCGTTTCTGCCTCTCGAGCCCATTTAGTTTCTATCCCTCCCGAGGCCTGGCTGTGGGAAGCAGCCCTCACACTGGAGGATGCCCTGTGCAGGTAGTTGGTTTTGTTTTTTGGGTTTTTTTGTCTTTTTGAGACAGGGTCTCGCTATGCAGTTGAGGCTGGCCTTGAGCTCACTTTTGTAGCCCAGGCTGCTCTCGAACTCTCACGAATCCTCCTGCCTCAGCCTCCTGGGATTAAAGGTGTGCACCACCACACCCAGCTCTAAGAGAAGGAAGTTGTACACATAGTCACATTTTCCATAATTGCAGTGGGTCACTGGTGAAACCGGCGATGTTGGAAGCTGTTGATTAGAGCCTTTTACAGCTCAGCATACTAATCTACCTTTACGTTTTATGCGTCATGTTTAAACTTTTCTGCTAGGTTGTTAAGGGCAAGTTAAAACAAGACCTGTATAACAAAACATGTATTTTTTGTAACTCTCAAGGTCAGTCAATCCCCTCAGGATTTACTTGGAACCCCGTACAGTGCTCTGTAGCACTGTCGTTGGTGTCAGCCCTCTGGATGAGTCACGGCCACTGCTGGACCAGGTTGCTGTCTGTGACACTCTGTGATGAAGATCTTCCTCACAAGAATCATTTTTTTTTTCTTGTTTCAGAACTTTGTTTGTTTATTTATTTATTTTTATGGCCGGCTCAGCCTGCCCTGAGGGCAGAACTGGCGCACCATGTGGTGCCAGGGATCGAACTGCGGTCCCTGCAGCCGCCTAAGCTTTCCTAAGCAGGTGCTCTAGACCACTGAGCCATCCTGCCGGGCCCATTCACAAGAATCATTTTGAAAATAAAACTCACTTCGATGCCCTTGACAGCTTCGGGCGGCCTCTCTGAGGAGCGAGGTCACTCGCTGGCCCGTGGGTCGCGCCTACAGACGCACGCCCTTCCTATTTCACACGGTATTGAAGGGTGGCCCTGGGGTCCCCAGAGGCCAACCCCAGGGCTCTCTCCAGGTGACACCCGCTGTCCCAGTGGCACTTGCATCCTCCACTGTGAGTCTGCGAGGGCACACTGACCCTCTCACTACCTCTGTGCTTTTGTGGTGTGTCACCCCGAAGCTTTGAGTGTCCCGCTGCGACCCTGTTTTCCTCCCTCACCATCATGAGGTCTTGCACCGCACCGTGATTTTGAGGTGGCACACAAACGTCACCTAGTCACAGGACAGCTGCCACCCACCACCTCTGGTCGGCTTTAGCGTCCCGAGATGTTTTCCTAACTTCTGTTGCGGCGTGTGATGTTCCCAGTCCTCCTCTGATCTAGGAATTAGTGACAGCGTATAACCCTCCTATCCACACAGCCCCACGTGGAAGGCTGTATTCTGAAAGAGCCTTGAAAAAACTATGAAGAAAAGCAAAGGCATTTCCTGAGCAAGGAAGGGCTCGCAGGGCCACAGCGGAGCTGAGGGAGCGTTTTCACGGCGCACGTGGTATCTGAGTCAGCTCAGAGGGAAGAACCTTGGTCCCCGGCTGATATCTTCTCTAGGAAGGGTCCCCAAGCCTTGTGTCAAGCGGGTCACTCCAGGGTGATGTCTGGTCTCTGCAGCTTTGGTCCTACTGCTGAGGTCCACAGGTACCCGGCAGAGTCCCCTGTGCTTGGAGTGACACCGTGGTGGGTCTCTGTAGGCTCGGCCGGCCAGCACGGCGCTGGGATTGTGCACAGCAGCGTCAGGGTGTACCCGGTACACAGGTGACGCAATGCACACTATGGGAAAGCCCAGGGCTGTGCTGACAGAGTCTGAGCTGGTCCCCTAAGTCCTTCCCTAGGAGGTGGGAAGACCTGGCTCTCCCAGGGCCCCTCCCCTCAGTCTGCTGAGGGTGGGCATCCCATAGGTGATGTCTGCAGGGCCTGCTGGATCTCCCTCGTGACGTGCACTCTGTGTTTCTGCTGGAGTCCCGATTAACACTGAGGAATGCCATCGGGGTGGACCAGTCAGCTGTTTACACGCGCAGGCTTATAAATGCCTCCAAACCGCAGCTTGGCTTCTCCACTTCCGTACCTGCTCTACCAATTAATTCCTGTGTTTCAGGGACAGCTTTGGGTTTGAGAGGTGGCGCAGAGCAGGTGACATACAGTGAACTCAAGTGCAGAAGGGTTTGAGGAGAGGAAGTGTTTGACACCCTCCAGCTCCTCCCTCCCAAGGACAGGAAACTGGTTCTTATCAAATTGGAGTGTGCCCCCTCTCCAGGACGGCCTGGGGGCTCACTCTGAACACTGGGGGGGGGCACGGGTGTGTGTGGTACACGGTGATGTGGTACATACACACTGGCCCAGTCATTCTCAGCCGGGGACATTTGGAACTGCTGGTGGCAGCTGACAGCATCTGGACATATTTCCAGTAGCCACAGCTGGGCTGCCAGGGAGGGCCTCCAGCAGGCTGCGCCGGAGCACAGCCTCACCACAGAGTCCCACATCTCCAAGCGGCTGCAGTGCTGGCCCAAAGATGCCCAGGTTTTTGCTTCCAAGTATGTTGATGAACAGTCTTCAGACAACCCTCACTGCGGGCTTCCCCGGTGAGTCGGCAGAAGAAAGTTCCAGAGCTTCCCGAAGAGGGTCTCCGCAGTGTTGCTGGGGAGCAGAGGACACCTGGAAAGCCCTCGGCCAGGCGCTGTGACCATCCCTCATGAGCAACTGGTCCTAGAGAAACCGGGAGAAACATGAAACGCGATGTCGCCATCATCCCGGTCCTGGGCAGAGCTGCCCAAGCACTCTGTGGCGTGGACCAGAACCCGGCACTGCACCGTCTTTGTCTGGAACCCACAGAACAGAAGTTGGTTCGGGAGGAAACAACTGCTGGACAGCTCAGCGGGGGAGGCGGCCCGGCCCTGTCCCTGTCCTCCAGGAAGACGAGCTGTTTCGGGAAGCAGAACCCTGGCTGGGGCTTTGCACCCCCGGCCCACCCCGCCCCACTGAGAGTCAGCACGACGCACACATCGGAAAGGAGGGGAAGGCTTTGGCTCCACCGCAACCCCAGGAGGAGACAGCACATTCTGTACCTGCACTTGCAGGGTGTCGTCACGGTGATATTTATTCTGTGCCAGTACAAAGCAAAGCCCTTTGCAATCTGCGTGGCGCTCCGCGGTCCTAGACATGACCTCCACGTTCTGGGCCGGACACAGATATTATTTTTATAGACCCAAAACACAGATCTCTTTAATCAGCTTTAAAAAAAAGAAAAAGAAAGAAAGAAAAAAATAGAGCGAACAGTCACTTCTCTTATTTAAAAGTTTAACTTTACTTTCATCAATTTATAATCAGAGTTCTTCTGGTATGTTTGATTCCTGACAAACAAGGATTAAAGTCTGGTGCCCCCGTCGCTAATGAGCTGATAAAACAGCAGGGATCAAGTTTTTAATTACTGCAGGCGATACGCAGGAGAGGCAGCCGCGGTACTCTCAACCGCATGTCGAGGTTGTAACTTCAGGCTTATGACAGTCCTGCTGAGCGCCGCCGCCTTTGATGATCATTCATCTTTCTCTCCTGAGAACACACAAAAATTTCTGAGCTGGAATCCTGGGGGGCTGGCAATTATGGGCATAACCAGGCTCCGGCTCACCTCTGCCGCCATCGCGGTTCAGTGCCGTCCGGCTTCCGGTGCCGGCCGCTCCGGAGAGAGGAGCCCGAGCGGTTCCACGCTCCTCCTCCACTGTCTCTGTGGCCGAGGCTGCTACTTGCTCGCTGCCAGCATGGGCCAGCCACGTGTGATGAGGCGCTGACTTGAGCAGGGTGATTTCGAGGGTACGCCTTTCCACCTCTTTTCAAAGTCACGCTTGAAATTTTTTAACAAACCTCATTTTTGCACGAATGCAGACACATAGATCATGCGTTCCACTCCACGCTTCTTGGGGCGCGTTTCCTGCGCAGTTCCCTTTGTCACCGCCGACTGCTGTCGAAGGGAAGTTTTTCACAGGTGCCATCTTTATTCTTGTTCTCACGTAATTTGGAACAAAAGCCAGGATGGATCCAGGAACTTCCACGGGCACAGGTGCACACATGCACACGCACATGCGCAGGCATACACATGCACGCACGCACGCACGATGCCCAGGGCCCGCTCAGCAGATAAGCTTTGCTCTAAAATTCATCTTAAAGTGTGAAAAACAGCACAACGTCAATGTACCTCGTGTACAGATCGCCACACCATCTGAATCCACTTGTCCGACTTGTGCGACCAGTCACGGCCTTTGATCATTCCAGTTACTCTGCAGTTTTATTTATTTTATGTATTTAGTACAGGGTCTACAGGGTCTCACTACCTGGACTGGAGTCGTAGGGATCCTCTTGTGTCCAGCCTCCCAAGAGCTGGGACTACAGGTGTGCACCGCCGTGCCCAGTCTCAGTCGCTGTCTCAGTGAGGCTCAGGTGCACACCAGGGAGCAGACCCGGCCGCTGCGTTCTGCTTTAGTCTGCTGAGCTATCTGGCCAGCCCTATTCCGCCACAGTTTTAAAGTCAAAATTGAACGCCGGAAGAGCCAGCACTGACCGGATCTGCCAAATGGTCAGCCCTATGCGGCTGTGGATCGTAAACCTAAAATCTGAACAAGACCCGAGACTAAAGCACAGAGCAGCACACACACTGCCACTCAAGCCTATTTCAGAATCCAAATTTATAATGCTCGTCAGGAACCTCTTTGGTTGATAGGATGCTACCCTGGGTCTCGTGTTGGAAACAGGAAGACGAGACCCTTGCGCTTGGGTCTTGACAAAAAGAAATGACGACGTTAATTCTGTAATTCGTACCTACAGACTGGAGTTGGTGTAAGTGTGAAGGAACCGCCCCAGGCCCGGATGCAGCTGGCAAGTTCCGGTCCATGGGGAGGGCGGGGCTGGGGGGGCAATGCTCCTGGCTCGCTGTCCTTGGCCACTGGCTCCGGACTCAGGTGGTGGGGGTTCTGGTGGCACCTCTCCCATGCAGGAAGCCTCATCATTCTTGAGGTTTTAATGTATATCTCATTCTATCCTCAAGGTTGGAAATCACAGAAAAAATAGGTATTACTTACAGATAGAACAACTGAGGCTAACAGATACTACCTTGCTAGGGGTCAGGCAGCTTCCAAGAGGGGCTGGGGAGAGAGCTCCGTGATCTAAGTGCCTGCCTGGCAAGTGCAAGGACCGGGGTTCGATCCCTGGTACCACATGCTGTGCTGGCCCAAGAACCCCAGGCATGCCGCGCTGGTTACCAAAACTGGGCAAGTTAGTATACACCTGTGATCCCCACACTGGAGGGGATGAGACAGCAGGATCACTATGAGTCCGAACTGCATGGTGAGACCCTGTCCCAAATAAATAAAGAAATGAAAGATTTTTTATGTGTATTTTATTTAGTAAGGGTCTATAAGGTCTATAGGGTCTCACTGCACAGATTAGACTCGTAATGATCCACCTGTGTTCAGCCTCCCAAGAGCTGGGCGCGTGCCACCATGCCGTCTCAATCACTGGCCTAGCGCTCTCTAGGGGCGGGGCTGGCACAGCACTCTGGGGATTGAACCCTGGCTGCTGTGTCTGCCTAAGCAGGCACTTTAATCCACTCAGCTATTTGGTAGGCCAAGATTTTTTTTTTTTTTTTTTTTTTGGGGACCGGGAATTAAACTGAAGCCTAAGGTTTTTTAAAAATTTAAAAAAAAAAAAAATGCTTCCAAGAGACATTAGTCTATTTTCTTCTTTCTCCTCTTTGACTTCCACAGTTTGGTATGCTTGCCCTGGTCAATGAAGTCAGCTGCCCTCTGTGGATGGTTATTCGAAGGCAATCGATGTTGCAGGTAAACAGTATCAAAAGACATTTGGTTGTGGCCTTCACATAAGTGGACATGGAATTGGACATAAAATATTAGGATCTAAGCTAGACAAAGCATTTTGGTTTTAAGATCACCCAGGGGCATGACTGGAAGCTTTAAAGGACTTGGCTAACAGGCACATAGCCCCAGCTATGGAGGTGCTTGGTCTTGAAATCTATGTGTAGGGCTCACTCTGCAGGGATTATGTCAGTCTTAATCAGAGCATGGCTAACGCTGTCTTAATTCTAGCAACAATGGTACCATCAAAACCATATGCTCCTCCCACAAGCTTAGGCAGGCCAGCAAAACAGATCGATACAGCAAAATAGGGTCTGATATTATTGCCAAAGTATATTTGCACAGATGAACAATGTGGGAGAAACACGAAAGAACTCTTTTGTAAAAATCTTTGTCCTCTGAACACACACACACACACACACACACACACACACACACATATACACACACACAGACCAGAGCCCCTTTGATTGCTCAGATTTCTAAACCACAAGGACCGCTAAGCAAAATCATTGAACAGATGGGGGGAAGCTAAGAGCACATCCTCACCAGGTCGATTCAGACCCAGGGTGGCCACGGGTGGCAGTGCCACTCCCAGGGACAGCAGATGTCACAGATGCTGCCTGACTTCCCACAGGACTCGAGTGCATGCTCAGGAGCCTAGAACAGTTGTCCCTCGGCAGCAGTTTTGCTCTCTATAATTTTTGCAACTTCAGGTCTCCCTGTTGTTTGAAGATATTAAAGGGAAAATGTTCCGAGAAGCACAATAAAATCTCCCCACAAGGTGGGGTGGGATTGATGCAGTCACGGTGGTCCCGCGCTCTCCTCTCTTGGCTTCTGCTGTTGACCTCCCGCAGAGCCAGGTCATAAATGAAATTCAACCTAGGGTCACTGGAAGGGGAAAATCATAGTGTTTGAGTTTGGGACTCTGTGGTCTTCAAACATGTCACCCTGGATTCCATGGGACCGCTGTACCTTATCTCCTGGCTCCAGACCTCAGAGGCAGACAATGGTGCCATCTTTTCCCCATCTTTTTAATCAGAGACACGTGGACATCAAGGTTCACACACAGCCCTTTTAAAGGAGGCTACTGATCTTGAACCTAGCACTGAAAGTCTCAAATTTTCCAGTGTAGTTGGTGGCTCTTGGTGTTCTTTTTCAAACAACAAGCTTTATTTTTAGATCATCTTTCTGTTCAGAGCAAAATGAAGCAGAAAACTAAGAGGAGGGGACATAGCCCTGTCCCCAGACACCAGGGCCTTCTCCAGTGCCACCATCTGCACGAGAGGTGTCTGTCACCACAGAGGCCCAAGCTCACATCAGGGCCCCCTGAGCACCAAGCACCCTGGGGGCATGGATGAGGACACGTGCCCCATCCCTGTGGCCTCCCACAGAGTCGTTCCCTGTCCCCTGTCCTCAGTCTTGGCACCCACCAGCTGTTCCTGTGGTCACAGTTCTGAGTTGCCCAGAGTGCCACAGGCTGGGGTCCTCAGTGCGCAGGCTCACGGGGCCGGTTTCTCTGACTCGTGAGCTTCTCCAACTTGGCGTGGCTCTTGAGCTCACTTTTCATTAGCACTGAGCCATACCCGATTGTCCAGACGCACCCTCGGGTGCTGGTCCACGCACCTCCTGGCCCTGGCCAGCATCGTCTTCACCATCAAGCATTGGCCATCTTGGCTAAAGCTGCTGCAGGCATCTGGCTTCAGACATCTACGGGGGTGGAAGTTGTAAATCCCATGGTAAATGCCTGGGAGCACGGTTATTGGATTGTGTGTTGCCTGGTGCCCATCCATGCTGCAGAGTAAGCAGGATCAGACACCTCCCAGGCCCAGAGTGACTGCCCCAGCTTCCTCGGTAGATCACGGCTCACTGGAGTGTCGGAGTGCCTCAGCCAGCTCATGCCTTGTCCCTGGAAGCTTGAGAGCTTCGGCGTCCTTTCCACCATCTGCTGAGCCAGTGGTTCTCAACCTTTCTAATGCCGTGACCCCGCAATACAGTTCCTCATGTTGCAGTGACCCCAAACCAAAAAATAACTTTGGTGGCTACTTCAAATTACTAATTCCAATAAATAACATTTCACCATGGCACAGCACGGGTTTAAATATGTATTTTCTGATGGCTTTAGGCGACCCCTACGCCGGGGTCGTGACCCATAGGTGGAGAACTGTTGTAGCTGAGCACAAGCTTCAACAACAGAGGGTGTGTCCTGCCCTCCCCAAACTCAGACTGAGGCAGGAGGATCACCTGGAGCTTGAGCCCAGCCCGGGCTGCATCGCGTGGAGTTTACAGTGAGCCATGTGTGAGACTCTGTCTCCGAGCACCAAACTGAACCAACGAAAAAGGAAGCAGCACTGTTTCAGAATTACGCTCATGATTATAAAAAATGTGTCAACTCATGAAATGCAAATTCCAAGATGGCATATGCCCACATATGAGCCTCCTAGAATGAACAAAAGCCAGGGTCTTGCTGCTTCCTAAACACTCTGCGACATGCAGGACAGGAGCGGGAACACGTCAGGGCCTTGCCGCTGGACGTGGAGGAGACCAGGGGTGGACTGGGCGGAGCTCCGCCCCCTGCTGGCAGCACTGTGCTCTCTCTCTACCTTAGAGATGGCACAGTCAGAGTCGGGCTCAGAGTAGAGTTGCTGGCACCACCACAGTAGCCTCGGGTGTCCCTGGGCCCGGCCCCCACTCCGGGCTGCCCAGACCCTCTCGGATCAGGGAGCGCATCCTCCAGCTACCAGGGGACAGTGATAGCACTTGGCTTTGGGGATGACAATGGTGGGTGTGGTGACGTCACCTGCTCAGCCCATGGTCCTCTCTAGGGAAGGTCTCTTCCCTTCCCCAGCTCTCCAGGGAGGGGATCCGCACAGCTGGGCGCTGAGCCTGCAGGCATGCCAGGCAGGACTTGCAAGTGTGTGACTCAGCTCAGCAGTGAAAATCAAAACCTTCACCAGGGGGCTGGGATGCTGGACCCCTGTTACCTGCGGTGGGAAGCAAGCTGGTCTGCAGGTCCCTGGACAGGACAATGTGCACCCATACCCAGGCTGAGCCAGGCAGGGACAGGGTGTGTGTGGCCACAGCCTGGCGTGGATGGGAGACGGTGGCAGCAGTGGCTGCCTGCTTCACAACCCCTGCCACATTTGATGTCTGAAGCTGAGCACAGGCTCTGTAGAGTTTAAGGGGTTTGCAGCAATTCCTAGAAGTTACACCTTCACAGTATGGCTTGATAAAAGACATATGGCGCAAAATAAGGGTCAAGATACGCACACCTGTTGCCTCTGTGTGCTCCTTGTAGACAGCATTCAAAAAAGATTTTTTTACTTTATTTTTCTTAAACCTCATTTATTTGTTTGTGTTATGGCTGGCTCAGCCCACCCTGGGGTGCGGTGGCAAAGCATGTGGTGCCAGGGATCGAGCAGTGGTCCCAGCGCTTGCCCGAACTTTCCTAGGCAGGCGCTTTAGACCGCTGAGGCATCTCGCTGGCCCTGTAGAGAGCATTTTGAAGGATGTGCACACAGGCAGACAGACAGACAGACTCCATGTGTGGAAACAGATGAGCCCGCAGGGAGCCTGAGCCCAGGATTAGGGGTTTGAAGGCAGGAGCAGCTGGTGACATCTGGGTGAAACTGCAGCTCTCTCGATGCTTGGGACTTTCTAAACTTGCTATCTGGCACCATGCCAACTCCTTAAGTGTCAGAACACAGAGCAAAAGTAAAAGCGGCAGACGCTGTCTCGGTTACTCTTCTCTCATGGCTGGAACAAACATCCGACACCCAGAATTAAGGAAGGAAAGGCTTACGTAGCTCACGGCTAAGGGAGGCTTTGGCCCATACTTGGCTGGCTCCAAGGCAGAGTGGCACAGGGCAGAGGGCAGCCGTTCTTGGCAGTGGAAAACAGTGAGAGCAAGGGCAAAAGGGAGGGGTAGCGGCGACAGTGGCTACAGAGCGCAGGTCTGTCTCCGCGACGCTGCATCCAGGCTGTCCGCCCCAGGCCGGGTCCGGCACTCACTCCCATAAATAATCCCAGCACTGGATCAGGAGTTAGTCTCACAGCCTGGAAGTGTGCCCTGTAACGGCATGAGGCTTCGGAGGGGACAACCAGACAGAAACCATAGCAGATACCCAGGTAATAATTCATACGTATAGCAGGGCGTGGTGGCGCATGCCTGTAATCCTAGCACTCGGGAGGCTGAGGCAGGAGGATTGGTGCGAGTTCGAGACCAGCCTGGGCTACAAAAGTGAGCTCAGGACCAGCCTCAACTGCATAGCGAGACCCTGTCTCAAAATAAATAAATAAATAAATAAATAATTCATACGTATAAAACCACACCCAAATCTCCTGAGCAAGATTAGGGCCAGTTTGACCTTTGCTCCTTCTGTGGGTGAAAGTGGAAGGACCAGCACTTCTGGGGCATCTTCACCCCTTCCGGTGCCACAACCAAGATGGGCTCAGATGCCCCCTGTCCACACTCACAGCAGAAATGGGACAGGTGAATAAAGATCTCCAAGCAGAGTCAGACAGAAGCCGTTTCCTGAGTGTTTCCTAGGGTGCTGGCCAGGAGCCAGGCAAGGGTACACATTTCTCCACAGGAAAGGATGGCCGTGGTGGAGCACTGGCTCAGCCCAAGGGAGGACCTGGGTTCAAGCCCAGCACCTCCGCCACAGTGAGCAAAGCATCCTGTGGAACCCAGAAAGAAGCATTCACGGTAACCCCAGCAAGCCTTGGTGGCCTTGGGAGGTTCCGGGAAAGTCTCAGGGGCACAGAGAGACCCCTCTGGACCCCTCTCCAGTCCAGGTTTCCTGTGTACCCTGGGGTAGGAGGAGGAGGAGGAATAGCAGCCATCCTCGGCATGGGCAAAATTGCCTCCAAACCAAATGAGCAAGTGAATTCAAGCCATAGGGGAAATGGTGACGTTTCGAGGCTCTGCATTTGAAAGCAAACATGATTTAAAAGCCAACCTGCTCTGTGCCATCGCTGGAAACAGACGCACACTCACTCGTGTCCCTCGAGGCCCGGAGGAAGGAGAGGGCCAGGCGGTCGGCAAAAACAGCCTCGGGGTTCATTACAGGTACAGGTGAATGGCATTAATGAAACTTAACCGGTCTCATTAGCAAAGGCGCGGCTGGACACACGGTGGTCATCTGCTCCTCTGGGCCCTGGAGATGAAAGCCGTCCTCGGCCGTGCACCAGGGACCGGCCTGGACGTCCTATCTGTCCCCGCACACAGACGGTCACACCCGGACACAGTCAACAGACGAGCGCCGGGCGTGTGATGTGTCCCCCTGCTATGTTAAAAATGCGTTCCTATTTTTTCAAGCATGCTTCGATTAAAGAGGGCACATCTGTTTTAAGTCCCCTTTTATGAAAATTACTGAGCTTCCTCGGAGAGCTTATCTTTTAATTTCGAAATTCTTTGTAGCAATAACTTGAGATAATAACCAACCATATTTCTGGCCTCTTTAAAAAAATAAAGGGGGGGGAGGGAAAGAAACAGGGCCAGAGCCACTCCGCGGCTTTGAACTCCCGTTCTGATCCTCCCCCCTCGGGCTTGGGTGGAAAGGGCCCCCTTCATTTGCGTTTAGAAGGGCTGAGGCCTCCTGGATTAGTTAGCGACAGGCCCAGCTTGAGGCTGGAACTATTCATCAACTGCCCCGGCAGGGGGGCGCCCTCCTCGGCCCCCTCCTCAGCTGGGGCTTCGGCTTCCTTTCAAGTCTGTCCCTGCGGCCCCGCCCTCTGCTGTCATGCTCCTCGCCCCGCCCGACCCGGGATGGCTTCAGGATTGCACACAGCACCAGCCCCTGTGTTATCCCAGCCTCCTCCGAAGAAGCCTTGTTTTTGTTTTGAATGTGGCACCACGACAGGCCAGAGCGTTGTTTCCCATCTCTCTTTCTCTGCCTTTCTCTCTCGTCCGGGTGTTCTCAGGCCTCACGGAGGGAGCAGAGGGGAAACCTCGCCGTCCGGACTCGGGCACGGGTTCTTCTCCCTGTGTCCTCCGGGAGTCAGTAAAGTGGGCGATGCGGGGATGGGGTGGGCCAGCGCGGGCCATGGAGCTGGGAAGCTGTGATTTGCGAGGTGTTAAGGAAGAACAGGGGTTCTCCGGGGATTGGCCGTCGGCCCAAGGCGACCCACTGCGCGGCTTTGCTTTTGTGATCTTCGGCAGGACCACAGCACGGCCTGTCTCGCTCCCCAGAAAAGACGGCAGACGCATCTCCAACAGCTCCACCGTCACCCACGGTCGGGCTCCCAGGCCAGCAGCGTCGCCGCGCAGCTTGGTGCATTTCCAGGTGAGGGTGGAGGAAGAGCCGCCGCAGGCGGCCATCGCTTCCTGCCCACCTGTGTGCGACATCTGGCAGCCAGCCAGTCTGTACCTCAGACCTGGGAGAGTCCCTGAATCGACAGCCACAGACGCTAGCAGTGGTTGATGGGACCTGGGGGAATCCCGTGCAGCTAGGTTTCCCCTCCTCCACCCAGAGCCCCAGCACCCTGCGCTTGGTGGGAGGGCCGGAAGGAAGGAGCAGTGAAAGTCAGAAGCGCTGGTCTGGCTTCCTAGGAGTCCTGCTGGTCCTCAAAGGCCAAGTCGGACTGGGGAGGATGGGAGGCGTCCAGCCACAGCGTGTTAGCACCTCTGTGATCGTAGCATAATGGATGTTTAACTCATTTGCTATGTTTAACATGAACTAAATAAAAGATCTTGCCCCCATCAACAGATGCTTATTATGCTCCTACTGTGTACAAGAAGCCTCAGCCCTGGCACCTGAGGGAAGTGCCAATAAACAGGGTACCTCTTACCAGTACAGGACAAACCCAGCCATGTCTAGAGATTTATAAAAGCATAAAGCACACACTTAACTCCAAATACTATTTATTACCTGTCACAGGAGCCTCTCTTCAGAAGTTAATGAAATACACTTGGTGCTGGACTATGACCATAAACACGATGTTAGGATGTGACTCTACAATGTCCTTCGGTGTTTTATAGACTCATAGGCAGGGCTCTTGGGATATGATTGGATCACCGGACTCCCGCAGTTAGGAGGCGGGGCCTGGCTCCAGTGGACGGGGTCTGGTTGAAGGAGGCAGAGCTTAGTTGGAGAGGGCAGGGCCTGGTTGGAGTGGGTGGGGCTTTGTTGTAGAATGTGGGGCCTGGTTGGAGACAGTGGGGTCTGGTTGATAAATCAGGGCCTGATTGGAAGAGGCGGCCCTGGGGGCCTGGCCTGGAAGAGTTTATGGCCCGCCTCAGCCCCTGCCTTCTCTCTCCACTTCTTTTTCTCCATGCCTAGAGCAGTTCTTCTGGGCAGTGGCCACAGGCTCTTGTCCTGCCTAGCAGCCTCCCAACCTTGCTAGGTCCGAGGTAACCGAAAGAAGAGCCAAAAGGAACCCTTCCTTCCCGCTTTACACTACAGGTGTCAGCCCTTGTGCCCCAGCCACCGGGACTGTGGCCGGCGTAAGGCAGGTGTGGTCTCTGTAGCAGGGACAGCACAGGGGCTGCCGTAGGAGGTCAGAGCCGCCCACAGGTCCTCACAGGAGGCCCTGCAGCTTAGGCCAGGGCTTGAGCCAGGCCCCGGGAGTCCAGGTCCGAAGAATCCACCAAGAGGGAGGCCCGTCTTTGCTGTGGGCCTGTGCTGGGCACCAAAGATGTCAGCGTCTCTGCTCTTCTCCTGTGAGGTGTCCAGGAAGCTCTCCCAATGTGTGGCTACCAACGGTGTCTCTAGACATTGCAGTTGTCCCCTGGGAGATGATCCTGGCCCCTGTGGAGGAACCTTGAGGTAAACAAAGGCGAAGACCAGGGCCACCACAGGTGCCCGCCTCTCTGCCTGATGCTTAGGCTTCAGGACAGCAGCTCTGGACTTCAGGGACCCCTCTCCCTCTCAAAGTGGGGTAGGCACACACCCAGGGTGCCATGCTTACAGGGTTGAAAAGAAAACTTACCCTGGAAAGAGCACACAGGCTCTCAAGCAGCCCTGGAGCAGAGACTCGGAGTTCCACTGCTCCCCTAGAACCCTGTTTCATGGCTGCTTCTTCCTGCTTTAACAGAACAAACTACTGCTGGGTCCAGCAGGGTGTCCTAGCCCAGCACATGTGATCAACATGCACAAGCGTGGACGGTGCTCTGTGGCCAGGGGGTATTGCAGGGTGGGGATGCTGGCTGGTGGGGAGTTGGGGGCCTTCTGGGAGCTGGGGAAACCACCAGTCTGGAGCCCCAGGAGGTGGCACGGGTGTGGCAGCTGTGTAATTTAGGAGCACAGGCCATGGTTGTGACCACAGGGGGCCACTTAGTGGAGCTCAGGGCTCCCCTTCCACTTCTGGCTGGCCCCCGAAATCTCTACTGCTGTGCTAGCAGCTGTCCTGGGGATGGATCCTCAAGGGACAAGGCCAGGTCAGGAGGGGCAGCGCTCACTGACCACCGGCACTCACTGGTCACCGGCACTCCCCTTGGCACCCTTGGGACAGGTACCACGAAGACCAGCCAGCTGCTCACTCCCCAGGCAGAGCAGGGGGGGAGCTCCACAGGGTGAGGTGGCCAGAGGGACAGACAGGAAGAGGGTGGACAGGTGGACTGGGGCCAAGAGTGCTCTCTGCCCTCTGCACCTGTCTGTGCGTTCAGAAATCTTTGGAACAAAAAACTCTAGCGGGGGAACCGGGTCCTCTCTGTCTGTTTCGGCAGACTGGGACCCTATGGGAGCCCGCTGCCTTGCTCAGCTCTGGGACTGCGCTGGCTCTCAGCACTCACGCTGACCTTCCTCACCGTGACACCATCCCTGAGGGACAAGATCCGTGACGAGGTGCCCACATGCTGTTCTGGAAGCGGAGTTTAGAATATGAGATGACATCACGAGAAAAGATTTGTGTCCTCTGTCAGCCACATAGAGAATTCCTCAGGCCAGCCGTGGTGGCGCACCCTTGGGACCCCAAGCCCTCGGGAGGCTGAGGCGGGGCTGCTGAGAGCTCAAGGCCAGCCCGAGCTGCATAAGGAGCCCCGTGTCAACAGAGGGAGAACTCCTTCCGTCTGACTACAGAGATGCTTCTCTCTCCTCGCACAGCTTTGCTGCAAGCAGATGGCGGGGACCGTGTTCTATGGCCGGTGGGGAGTGGACAGCGTCCTGGCGAGCCCCGTCCTCACAGGAGAGGGACTTAGCACAGGAGAGGCTCTGGAGGAGATGCTGCTGCCCGTGCTGTCTGAAGCATTCGCGAGCACTCTGCCAGCGGCACGCTCGTCAAAGTCGGGAGCGGAGGCATGTGTGATGCACCTGGAAAACATCACAGAGGTTTTTTGGGTACTGGGGATTGAACTCAGGACTTTACGCTTGCCAGGCAAGCACTTATTCCACTGAGCTATCCTCCCAGCCCAGATCACAGAGGTTTAAGCTAGAAATGGCACTACAAGAAGGACACGATGTGGATTAGTATGATGACCTGTGAGAGGCTTAAATCCATAGCCTCCAACATTGCCAGTTTCACTGGTAACTCAATGCAAATAAGGAACACTGAACACTGCTTCCTCTCAGTTCTCAGAGAAGTAATTTCTTCTTTTTTTTTCTTTCCTTACTAATAATGATCAGAAAAGTTATCATGTCTACACCCTGTGCTCTGTATAACTATTATGAGTACAACAATATACAATGTGTCAATTATTGTGAATGCACTACTAATGTGTTTTGAAACTATCATATTGTTATTTCTTATTAAAAGTAATAAAAAAAAGACGTTAAAAAATAAAATAAAATGTTTCATTCCCCCCAAAAACGAAGAAAGAAAACAAAGACGCGACGCCACAGCGCCCCTGGGAGGAGCGCAGCCTCGATCTCGGCCCACCTGCCCCGGCATCCACACCACCTTCTGCAGCTGCTCTGCAGCCCTCTATCCTGAGTGTCTACGGGGGCTGCTGTGGCTGCCGCAGTATCCTAGATTAATTCAAAACCTCAGCTTTCCATGATCACTTGGATCTTGAGAAAGAGCCAGGCGTCACACCATGCCAGATCCAGGGGGCGTGGTGGCTGGAGACACAGTGTCACTTTTCACGAGCCTGCCTTTCACTGGGTGGCCCTCAGCAGCAGCCTCCACTGCATTTTTTCTTTTTATCGCCCTTTACAAAGACACTCAGGCAAGAGGATTCCAGAAGTGATTCAGGAAGTGGCAAGAATGACGGGGCCAGTGGGTTCGAAGCAAGGGGCCGTGCTCTGAGAACCCACGCAATGTGGTTTGTGCTGCGATCCACGCTTTTAATGTCACGTAACTAAATTTAAGCATTCACTGCATATTTTGATCATAGTTCATGTGTCACACAGCTTTCTCCCAAGTCAGGAGAAAGGTTGGGTGGAGAGGCCTGCCTGCCTGACTGCCTGCCTGCCTCTGGCGGACCCCTCATCTGGGGCTCTGGGGTCCCTCACGCCCACCCTGTCAGAGCGGCAGAGTGCTCAGCACTAGGGCCTGGGCAGACCCTGTGCCCACAAGGAGAGTGTGCTCAGAGTGCCAGCTCAACGCCGTCCCTGACCAGCACACGGTGCCTTAGCCTCCGAAGGATGTGGCATCCCTCAGAGGCACACCTGAGGCTCCGTGAAAATGAAACACAGAGCCAAAGTAAGGCAGCGCCCTCTCTCTCTCTCTGTCTCTCTCTCTGTGTGCATACATGTAGGAGTGTGCATGTGTGTTTGCATGCACGTGGGGGGGTTACCTTTGTAAAGCAATACGTGCACCTCCATCAAAAGAAACCAAATCAAACATTTTCAAGGTGAAAGCGCACTTCCCTCCTGACCTCTCGGCCTCCCCTTCTGACTCCTCCCCTTCCTCCTGACTCCTCCCCTTCATCTCCAGACCCCTCCCCTCTCCTCTTGGTCCCTACCCCTCCCAGGTTTAACATGAGAACTAAGCCCTTCAGTTCAAGCGTGAGGACCGTGCACCGGGCACGGAGTGTCCACTGGGCCGTGTCTGAGGCGCATTTAAATATTGTGGATATAAAAATGCCTCTCACTCATGACCACACCCCATGGTCTTGGGCTAAAAAGAAGTAAAAATGACACCAGACACCTTTCACGCTTAATTGGTCTTTGCTTGCTTATTCTTCTGTTAATCGGTTATTTTTTTAATAAAAGGCATAACGGCCAACCAAATAGCTCAGCAGATGAAATCACTTGCAAGCAGGAACAGGGGCCAGGGGTTCGATCTCCGGGCATGCCGACGCTGCCCCCAAGCTCATTGAGAAGGTTATTGAGACTGGGCGTGGTCCGCACGCCTGTAATCTCAGCTCTTGGAAGGCTGTGAGCAAGTCGACCACGATGACTCCAATCTAGTAGTAGACCATCAACACCCTGTAGACCCTTCCCTAAAAAAATAAAATAACAAAGACACACTACAAAATTCACTTTTTTGGGCCAGGGATATAGCTCAACAGCTAAGTGCCTACCTGGAAAGCACAAGGTCCCTAGTTCAATCCCCATTACTGAAAAAAAAAAAATCATTTTTTTCATTTATAACTAATTCAATCATATATAATCTATATGGTCTATACAAGATTATTGTGCAGGTTAACGTGTAGCCAAATACACACATACGTGGTGTTTTAGCTGCAATTTGTCTGTATTGTTTAAAGAATTTCATAGTGATAATAAATATTGTTTGTAATATAATTAATATTGCTGCACCAAAAAGAAAAATCCTAAGGTATTCAGACGTAAGAGTTTTTTTTATTACAGACCTTCCCCACTTAATGACCGAGCTCCGGTCCCGTGGCCAGGCCGTTAACTGAACCGGCCGCTAGAGGAGGACGAGGACAGCGAGCGCACAATGCGGGGTTCAGAGCAGAGAAGTGGGCGGGCGAGCTCCAGCCTGGGGACTTCGCTTCGGTTTGCGCGCCTGCCCCCTGCAGCTCTGTGGCAGAACAGAAAACCGCAGTCCAGGGGCTGGCAAGACTGTTCAGTGGCCTAAAGCACCTGCTTAGACAAGCTTGGCAACCACAGGGACCACGGTTCAATCCTTGGCACCACACGCTGCGCCAGCCCCACCCGCAAGGCAGGCTGAGCTGGACATAATATTAGAAAGAAAGAAAGCCACAGTCCAGTAAGTCCCCGACTTATGTACATGCCACTCTCGACAGACCTCAAACCGAACATCCGTGGACGCGAGCAAATCGGGGAGTAGCTGCCACGTCTGCCCGGCACTGTGGCGTGGGTGTTGCTGTGAGCTCGCTGCACAGTGCGCCAGTGCCTGGTTGAGCGGCCCTTGGTCAGCGCCCGGATGCCGGGAAGCCAGAGGGAGCGCAGGGGCATGTCCAGGGCCGTGGGGAGGGGCTGCACAGCACATTTGAGTCAGAGGCGAACCAGACGCTCTTCATCAACTTAGGAGCAAGCCCTGCCTGGGTGTGAGCGCTCTCCTGGAGTAGAGCTCATGCGTGAGTCTCGGACTTACTGCACCACACAGTACAGTCAGCACAGCTTACAGCACTGCGCTGCTCACGAAGCCACTGTGAGGTCTCATGGCACTCGTGGCCCTGCATCCTAGGGCGAAGGCCGCAGGCAGCCAGGTCCTACATTGCACGGTCGTGAAGCAGGTGGTGGGAAGGGGAGGGGAGGGGAGATGGAGGAAGCGGGGAGGGGAGGAGTGGGGAAGAAAAGGAAAGGGGGAGGGGAAAGGGAAAGGAGGGCGGGCCCTGCTGACCATCAGTACTTGAGGCAGCCAGGTGAGGCAAGGCGGTCCTACTGTGTTCTCAAAACCCCGACAGAATATTCTGCAGTGGCAAATGCTCTGCATATGCTTGCTGGGCTGGTCCACTGGGCCGGGCATTAGAAGTTCTGGGATTGTTGGAGCACAGGGCCCGGGTCTGCCTGTCTCCGGCAGAACTGGAGAGCGTTCTGCCGGGCCAGCCCCAGGATCTCTGGGGTCCCTGTTGGCCAGCCCACGAGGTGATGCCTGCGGTCCTATTGGGCAGAGTCTCCCGTGAGCAGTGGTACAAGCCCCTATCTGCTGTCACCCCTGCATCCAGGGGAAAAGCAGACTTGATTCTCAGGGAGCGTTGCCATCTTACTTAGGGACAAGGCTGGGCAGAGGAAGCATGCGGCCGACGCACATGCGCACTTTGCAGGCTGGCTAGGGGTTGGGGGGTTGCAAGCCCCGCGCGACGCTTGCCACAGGCTGTATCTGCCACAGCGTTCATTCCTCAACTCTCCCGGCCCCTCCGCGGCACCTAGAGAGGAGGCAGGCGAGGCCCACGGGGACGTTGCTGGCCATGCAGTGAAGTCCGACGCCTGGGAGGCATGCGGGGTTTCCTGAGCTCCTTCATATAGGCAGGGGCATAGTCGTGGGCCCCGGTAAACTCCCTCTGCAGTCTGAATTAGCCATGAGATGCGTGCTGTCTTCATCCCGCTCTCCCGTGCGAGAGACCGAGGACAGAGAGGGCCCCATGCCGCGAGAGGGAAACTGAGAGCTGAGCCAGGGCCGGCACCCTCTGCAGCATGCGTCCTCCAGGCCTGTGGCGCTGTGGCCACGGAACTGGCATCAAGAGCCATCTGATGACAGCCGTGCGCAGCAGAACCGCCATGGAGACCTGTGGCCATCGCTATTTTTCCTTCAGATTTCAAACACTCTTGCTGTGGTGCCGCCACCGATAAGCGGAGGCCACTGGGAGAGAAGTCCTCATCTGTGTAACCAGGTGTGTTTGCAGAACACACACGCATAGGCATGTGCATACAGACAGGCACACACATGCACAGGCCCCTCCCTGTCCCCCTCAATTTAGCCCTCTGCTCTGAATCCTGCACGCCAAGGATCTCAGTATGGGGATTGGGCGGGGCACACAGGACACGCATAGCCAGGGGGCGCGGCAAGGGCCGTCTCCCTCCTCTCGGGCTGGGCCGATGGAAGACCAGTCGTGAGGTCCATACGGCACCTGCTTCTGGCCCCGGGGACTCACAGGAATCAAAGTTGCGATCCTGAGCAAGACATTCCCCCTCTTCACGCAGCTGGTACATCTGACAGCAGTGAGATTCAATGTCAGGGACGTAGAAAGACGTGACACTTTTTTAGGCTCAAACCACCCACAGTTATTCCACATTTTAAGTGCCTGTGTGCCCTAAACTCCATTGTAAACGGCGGCTTTGAGTATCTCAGCCCGGAAGAAGAACAAACCCTATCGTAGAGACGGCTTCCCGCGGTGAGTCACACGCTAATGCGGCAGGCAGAGCTTTTATTTTTAATTCACGTTCCTTCTGATAAATGGCTATTTACGGTGACAAATATTCTACATCCTTCCACGGGGTCAGGAGATCACATCTTTGTTGTAGGCTGCTTTGTGATCATTCGGGCCGACCGGTTACCTCTGAATTCGAGGTATTAAAAAAGGGTTACAGTGTGTGAATTGCATAATTTAAAAAAAAAAAAAAAACGGAGCCTTTGATGTTTACCAACAAAAACATTTTATTTCAGGGCAAGGAGGTTGTTAAAAATACTAAGACAGACACGTGTTTAAGGAGGGTGAGGGAGCATTGTTAATGCAGTGCCATTAACTTGATGCTCCTTAGCCCATAGGAGAGGAAATTTTCTATAGTATAAAAGGAGAAAGATACACAACACACACACACACACACACATACACACACACACCAGGACACCGCACAGGAAAATCAACACAAACGAGTCAGCTCCGAAGCACATGTGCCCCCCAGGCGGGAATAGGAGTTGATTCTCACGAGAAGCTCCAGGCCTTCCAGATGGCTTCCGTAAACCCCAATTTTTTTACAGAGATGTTGGAAGGAACATCAGAACATGATTAAAAGACTAGATTTTTTTTTTTTTTTCTGGTGGTCCTGGGCCTTGAACACAGGCCCTTCACGCTGAGTTAGAACTCCGTCTCTGTAAATGGGTCACTAAAGTAAAATGCATCCATCCTTACCGGGCGTAGAACAAATCCCATCCTGTTACAGTTTACAGTCTCCTGCTTTTGCCGCCCACCTTCCTGTGCAGCCATGGCTGATTGCTGATTTTAGGAAAGGTTCAGCACTGTGGAACGAGATCCCATGCCCTGCACGCAGGTCGCCCACGGACACTCGTTGACCTGTTTCCGCCTCTGTGGAACTGCAGCTGTGCCTTCTGCAGCCTCTAAGGTCCAGGCCTCTTGGGTGTGCACCTGTGCTCTTTTCAACGGTGTAATAATCCACTTTATGATATGCCACGTTTCGTGTGTTCATCAGTCCACTGGGGAACATCTGGGCGGTGCCCACTTTGGGGATATCCTGAATGCCCGGGGGCCTTTTCCAGTTGGCCAGTTCCCGTGGACGTACACGGAGGCATCAGAGGGCGGCCCCTGGTGACTCCATCTGTAGGTTCTTGGTTGACTGCCAAACAGTGCTGAGGTCCGAGCCCCCGAAGCTCGCCGGCCCCCTCGGCCCTGTTCACGCCTTTCCTCTCACAGGTGCCTTTGTGGGCAGGAAGCCGTGCATGTGGCAGTTTGGTTGCATGTTTCTTGAAGGACCAGCAATGTTGAGAATCCCCAGGGATTCTCGGCCCTTTCTATATCTTCTGTGGACAAGTGTCTACTATGACCCTTCTCCCACCTTCCTCTTTCTTTCTTTCTTCTTTCCTTTTTTTCGTTTCATGTATTTGGTTGTTACAGGGTCTCACTATGTGGCTCCAGACCCATAGTGATCCTGCTGCTTTCAGCCTCCCCAGCGCTGGGATTACAGGTGTACACTACCATGCCCAGACTCTGGTGGGCTTAGCCCACTCTAGGGGCAGAGTTGGCACAGCATGTGGTGCCCAGTATCAAACAGTGGTCCCTGCACTTGCCTGTACTTGCCTAAGCAGGCGCTTTAGTCCACTGAGCTATCCCACCAGTCCCTTTCATTATTTTGTATTAGTCCGTGTGTGCAGCACACAATGACGACTCCGCCTACACAGTGTTGGAACGCACGTGCAGTACACCCAAGTCCTTTTCCCGCTTCACTCCCCCATCTCTGGATCTCCTTTGGGAAAGACCCTCCTCCTCCTTCGTATCGATTCTTATTTTGCTCTTCCAGTTTGCTTTGCGCCATTTACCTAAGAGAAGCTGTGCGACGCTGAAGCCCTCGAGTCTGATTTCTTTAACTAGACGTCGTGATCTCAGCGTGCACCCATTTTCCTACACGCTGCAGTGGGTGAGCCGTGAGGACCCCTCTTACAGCCTCAGGCAGGTGTCTGAGCAGATTTGAGCCCTACAAGTACACTGACTACTCTTTTCTTACAGGACACTGGGAGGCAAAAACTTTTTTAATTTGATAAAACTACCTAGCTCTGTTTCGCCCTCATCTCTGGTGCTTTTCTGTCTTAAGTTAGAGACCACAGATAAACCCGAGGTCCGGGAGATTTCCTTTTACTATCTTACTATTTTCTTTTCTTTGTCTTAGTGTAACACAAGTAAATATTACTAAAGGAAACATAAAAGCACTCTTCCTACTTTGACGAAAAAGTAAACCAAAGTTCCCTAACAGGATAGAGTAGCTCCTCAGGGCCCACCACACACAGGGTCCCCACACCCTCGTGTGGCCCCTCCAGGGCAGAAAGGCCAAGCGCTGTGGTTCTGGTGTAGAAGGCTGGTGGAAGATAGAGCCCATCTGCCTGCCTAGGCATTTCTGGAGGAACAGGGTCTTACATCTGTGCCAGGGGGGATACGCTGGGGGTGTCTTCTGTGGTCCACCACCTCCCCAGAAAAACCATCCCAGACAGGTCAGACCGAAACCAGGGCCCCAAAATGGAAGCCCCGCTGTGTGTACCCTGATGACCGTATGCAGTCCTCTGATGCCCGTGGACACTGGCACATGGGTTTCCACTAGTGGCATAGCATTCGTGTGCAAGTGCCATGCTTTTACCACTATTTCTAAATGTGCAGTGCTGGGGTGGGAGCCAGGGCCTCATGTGTGCCAGGCAAGCACTCACTCACTCCAAGCTGCGCCCCAGTTCTTTTTATCTTTTTTTTTTTTTTTTTTTTACTTTTGAGACAGGTATTCTGTGACTTACACAGGCTGGCCATGTTCTTGAAACCCTCCTGCCTCAGCCTCTGGAGTAGCTGGGGTCACAGGCACGGGTAACCTATTGACTTAGATTTTTAATTAGAAGCCTTTGTCAGGAGAATTCTTTCCCAAAACATTTCCTGGCTTATCATTCCATGATAAGTTTGCTTTTAAAATCTTTAAGTTGATGGAAAACTTTATACGTTTAAACGTCATGGGCGTCAATTACTTCCTCAATATCTTTTTTAATGGAGCCGTTCTACATTTTCTTTTTATTGCAGTTGTCAGCGTGCATTAATTATCCACAATAGTAGACTCCTTGTGACATGCCTGCGAGTCACATGTCATCCGTATCCACACCCTGTCCCACTCCTGCTCCAATTCCATCTCCCTGCAGATCCAGGTTCTTCGCCCCCTCCTTGGCTGCATGAGTTTCCACTGTCTGTAGGGACTGTGTATTCTCGAGCCTTTCTTTGTTGATGGACCCCTGGGCTGATTCCCTAACGGGACCTCTGTGGGTGGCTCCGTGGCCCAGGTGGCACTGGGGGTGGGCTCCACCTCATCCTTGGACAGGGACCCTAACCTCAGAGACACACCTCCTCACCAGCGGCAGGACCTAGCTCTTCCATGGCTTTAGCTTTTCTCTTCACCTAGTTCACCTCCTAAGACATATTTAGAAAAATAACAAAGTAGGGACTTAAATCAGTGTCTAACGGGGCTGAACAGTTTCCAGGCGTCTGAACCTAGGCCACTGAACCACTTACCCTCTGCCTCTGACTCCTGATGTCTGATTTCTCAGTCCGGTCATCAGCTTTGCATCTTGTTCCAGCGCTCTGGCGTCCCTGTCACCCAGTCCTGCTGTCTTAATAATCCCCTGCGTATGTGTTCCCACGCAGCACGCATGCCTGCCTACACGCCTGTTTGATATCCCCTTTTGGATGGGTTTTATTAAACTGCAGTTTAGCTACAGAAACGTGATGTGTAGCACAGATCTCACCCTTCTTGCCACCCCAGAAGACAGGCACCGCTGGGATGCAGGCACCACAGGGGATGCTGACAACCTAGGGGGACATGGCTCTACGCAAGATGCGGGCACCACACGGGATGCGGGCACCACACGGGATGCGGGCACCACACGGGATGCGGGCACCACACAGGATGCGGACTCTACACAGGATGCAGGCACCAGTCCAGGAAGGAAGCCTCTGGGTGCCAGTGAAGCATTTTGTTTAGGATTTAGAGCTCTTTAACTGTACAGGAGAACAATCTCTATTTTCTTTCCTGAAGTGTTAGGTTTGGGAATGGGGATTAGGTGGGCTTTGTAGAACAAACTGGCAACCATCCCATGGTGTTCTCTGCGCACCTGGATGAAGCATTTCTAGCCCTGGTGATTTCCAAGCTCCACGCAGCCTCCCCTGCTGCTCTCCCAGGCCCCTGCACACTGGCTCCTGGTCTCCCCGCTGTGGACTCCCACCTGGGCCTCCGCCTGCAGCCACAGCTCTAGGAGCTCAGCAGCCTGGGCCAAGCCCCCAGGCCCTGTCACCTCAGTATCTTCAAAGATCCAGTTTCTTCTAACTGAGATCCCTGCGGAGTCCCTGCAGTGCAGACGTCCCCAGCGATGGGAGAGGACACAGCCCAATCCAGGGCTCCCCAGTTTGGGTGGTGGGTACCCTGGGGGACTGAGCTCAGAAGGGCCAGCTGGGGCTGCCTAGACGAGATATGGGTCACCCACACTGCTCGGAGAGGTCTTGTGCCCTGTGGGCAGGCACCCAGCCCTGGCCTCTGCCCTGTACAGTCCCAGAAGGACTGACCAAGTTGGCACCCCAGCACCCAGCATTCCTGGCTCCCTGGGTTCTGGGACCTTCTGCTTCCCTATGATGAAGGAAGCAAAAGCTCCTGTCACTGGCCCTGGGCTGCCCCAGTGTGGCACCTGTCATGCCCACACCTCTGCCAGCATGCCCTCTGTGACTGTCATGCTTTATGTCTAGTTGTCCCCCCAAAGCCTCATGCAGTCATGGGCGGGGACTTCTACAGATTGAGGCTTGACTCATGAGTCACTGGGATTATGTGATTTAGCACTGATCTAGAGTGTGAGACTTGATCCATGATCCCTGGGACTACGTGTTTTAAGTACTTCTGGGATCATGGGTGTAGCCTAAGGCAGATAAGCTGAGGCAGAGAGCCTGAATGTAATATAAAGAGACAGAGAGACAGACTTGAGCTGTCGCTGCTGCTCTGCTGCCCTGATTGGTTGCCTGCCTCTGCCACCATTTTGCTGCTGCTCTGCCACCATGAACTGGATGCTCTCCGCCCTGCTCCACTCAGCCTTGGGCCAGCCAAATATGGACTGAAACCTCCACGAACTGTGAGCTAAATAAACTTTTCCTTCCTTCATTTTGAGTGTCGGGTATTTGTCCCAGCAACGACTGAAGAGTAACTAAGACAGTGACCCATGTGTGGGTGCCTCCCGGGGAGGTGGCCCCCAACCAACACTGAAGCCTGGATCGCAACCCGCATAAGTAGTGGCTGGTTGGTCACCATCTCTTCTGGAGGAAAAGAGAGGAGACAGGTGAGCCACACTCATGGCCGGAATGCGACACAGACTGGGGTGAGGCCGCTTGCCACATCTGTGAAAGGGGAGTAGGACAGGGGAAGAAATCCTGAACCCCCGGGGTTCCCAAGAAGCCCAGGGTCCCAGACCTTGAGTCTGCTCTAGCCTGAGCCCAGGGTCCCCTCAGCCACCCCTGGAAATTCCCTCAGGCCCTAGCCCATCACTGCGGGCACCTATTCCCACAACCCCATCCCCAGACTGTCCTCTGACCAAAGGCTTCCCCAACATCCGCAAAGTGCCTACACTTGCTCCTGCTCCTTGTGGCTACTCATTGTGGACCCTCCAGGCAGATGCTGGACCTGAGCCCAGTCTACAGGGAGGAGGTGACAGACCCTAGGCCTCCCTCAGCTCTCCGCTCACTGCCCCTGGACTCCACTGGGCTCAGGGCACCTCACGACAGTTGCCCCATACTGGTTTGTGTTATGATGTGGGTCAGGGCCCAGCCCTGCTGAGCTGGGCCATGCTAGCAAGACAATCTGTCCTCCAGGGATCCTCTGGGGAGAAAAACGCAGGAAAAAGGAGCGAGACTTTTCTGGGTTGGCCGGGCTGCTGACTGACTGAATGTTGAAAACACAAGAGGCCTGGCCTTTTGGGGAGCCTCTGCTCCCCAGGAGCTGAGTCCCCACTGTACCTAGTCAGGCAGCAAAACCAGCACACCGTGGAATGCCCCAAAGGGGCTAGGGAGGCCCCGTGGGCCCAAGATGCACTGAAGGCCACACGCCCACCTGGGCACTCAGGGCTGCATTCCCGGCCACAGTGCAGGCTCCCGAAGTTGCACTGGCCACAGGTCTGGTGCACCGGGGGCAGAGGTCAGGCGTGAGCTCTGAAGCCCTGCCTTATCCAGCGGCCTGGCCATGACCTACCAGGACCTTCCTGGCTTTGGGGAATGTGAGGGTGAAGAGACGCCGGCCCCCACTGGGACAGCAGGCCCTGCCCTCCCGGACAGACGGTGCCCTGCTCCGGTCACCAGAGCTCACGGGTCCACATTCGGCTTTCCTGGGCTTGAAGCTTTGCAGCTGCCTGTGACCAGGGCGCCAGACCACTGTGACTGGAAGCTGTGACTTTGTAAACCTTCCTGGAGGACACCAGTCACCTTTCTCTTTTCTCAAGAATGACCAGTGCTGCCTGCCGATCTTCCCTTCAGGGGCCGGGCCGCTTCTGCAGCCTCCTCCCCTTGTGCAGTCGGCAGAGGACAGGGAAGCACTTCAGGAATGACTCTGCAGCCTAAGGAAACAAACCTCCACAATTACTGCTCCCTTTCCCCGAGACCAGACTCTGCACGCTTCAGTGTGAAGCCGAGATCTAAGGGCT
>PVJA010014480.1:0-41839 GCA_004027025.1 Myocastor coypus | reverse complement strand
CGCGCCCGACCCAGGATGGTGAGCGCGGGCCGGCGGGAGGGGACCGCGCAGGGCCTGGCGCTGGCTGCTGCTGCAGGAAGCGGCCTCCCTACGTAGAGCGGACCGGCTCCGGAGGAGGCCGCGCGCGCCGGGGAGAATGAGGCGGGCAGGCGGGCGGCCGTGCAGATGGAGGGGGCTCCGAAAGTGCCGGGCTCGGTTTGCCCGGCCGGGGCCCAGGCCAGGGCCGGCCTGGCCTGGCAGCCATGTGGGTGGCAGCGCCAGCGCGCCGGGTGCTTTCGTCACCTGTTGCTCTTAGCAGGCAGGAAACCGC
Source organism: Myocastor coypus (assembly GCA_004027025.1). Classification (NCBI taxonomy): domain Eukaryota; kingdom Metazoa; phylum Chordata; class Mammalia; order Rodentia; family Myocastoridae; genus Myocastor; species Myocastor coypus. The sequence goes on along the minus strand of PVJA010014480.1, from coordinate 41,529 downwards.
GGCCCAGAGAAGCGCTTCAGACGCACAGCGGGCGGGCCAGGTGCCCAGCGCCCCGGCCGGGGCAGGCACAGAGACCGCGCGCGGCCTTGTGGGGGCCGGGAGAGGGCGAAGAGGAGGTGGCTGCGCTGAATGAGGCCCTTTGTCCCCTGCCCTCCCGCCCTGCCCCCAGCAACCCTCTGTTGGCCCATTGTCCCCCCATTTCGGACAAGAGAGTATTATCTGCCGCTGCCATTGTTGGGGGAAGGGCAGCCTTTGGGCGACCCTCCTCCGCCTCTGCTGCCTCTGCCCCTGCAGCCAGAAGCTTAAGGGCCCAGTTCCAAAGCGGACGTCACCAGAGGTGCCAAGAGTGGCAGGCCAGAGCGAGGACAGAACAGAGCCACCCTCCCGAGCTCACCCCTACACTTACTGTTGGGGTTCGCAGTGGTGATCCCAGGGACCCGGGACGACCCTGAGCCAGGGCAGCACTGTTGGAGGACCTGGGGATTCCCAAGCCAGTTTCCCGTTAGAACCCCGGTCAGGGACAGGACCGAGAGGAATCGGGGCTGACGTCTCCTCTCTCTCCTCATAGAACAGAGGCTTCTCCCGAAAAAGCCACGCGTTCCTGCCCAAGATATTCCTCCGCAAAATGTCGTCTGCAGGCGCCAGGGACAAGCCCGAGCTGCAGTTCCCCTTCTTCCAGGATGAGGCCACCGTGGCTGCCCTGCACGAGTGCAAGACCCTCTTCATCTTGCGTGGCCTCCCCGGCAGCGGCAAGTCCACGCTGGCTCAAGCCATTGTCGACAAGTACCGCGACGGCACTAAGCTGGTGTCAGCCGATGCCTACAAGATCACGCCTGGCCCGAGAGGCCCCTTCTCGGAGGAGTACAAGCATCTTGATGAAGACCTGGCCGCCTACTGCCGCCGTGACATCAGGGTGCTGGTGCTGGATGACACCAACCACGAGCCCGAGCGGCTGGAGCAGCTCTTTGACCTGGCCGACCAGTACCAGTACCAGGTGCTGCTGGTGGAGCCCAAGACAGCATGGCGGCTGGACTGTGCCCAGCTCAAGGAGAAGAACCAGTGGCAGCTGTCCACCGACGACCTGAAGAAGCTCAAGCCCAGCCTGGAGAAGGACTACTTGCCACTCTACTTTGGCTGGTTCCTGACCAAGAAGAGCTCTGAGAACCTCCGAAAGGCCGGCCAGGTCTTCTTGGAGGAGCTGGGGAGCCACAAGGCCTTCAAGAAGGAGCTGCGACACTGTACGTGCCCTAGGTGGGGTGGGAGGACACCCTCTGCCGTGCTCCTAGCCCCGCCTGTGGGCAGGGGGGCCAAGTGTGCCTGGAGTGTGTCCAGCGGGTGGAGGTGGCCTTGGGGACAGTAGTGTGGGCACAGCATGGCAGGGCCGCCTACAGCAGCTTTCTTTTCAGCCTTTTCTCCCTCATTGCTTTGTAGGGTGCGTCTAGATGGCCATTCCTGTGTCAGGGGGTGGGGGGGAGTGACCGTTAAAACAGGAAGAGCCACACACACAAAAAAAAAAAAAGGGCTGGGGAGATAGCTCCGAGGCACAAGTGCCTGCTGGGCAAGTGTAAGGTCGTGAGTTGGAACCCTGGTCCCACAAAAAAAAAAAAAAACAGGAAGAGCCACGTTGTGTGATCAGAGTCACTGTTAGTGACAGAATCATGTCCCCAAGCAATGCTACATGGAATCCTAACCTAGCTGTCCTGATGGCTCCTGGACCATGTGGCCCGGAGTGTCACACCTGGTTGGGAAGTCCCTGGCTCTCCAGATGGGAGGGACACAGGCCCAGAGTGAGGAGGGTATTTGTCACCTGGACCAGCACCTTGGCCGGTCCCCAAAAGTTTAAGGGCCATGCAGATTTGGCACAGCTGCCTGGCATCTGTGGCTGGCCTGGCTTCTCGTGGGGTCACACATGCCTTCGCACGTCCTCAGGCAGTTTTGTCGTGGGCTCCCAAAACACAACCTCTGGAGAAACAGCCCAGCCTGACAGCACTGCCACCCAAAGCTGCCAGCGCCCTGAGCTGGGATCCTTTGCACTGGGGAAGGCACGGGGTGACCTCCCACCCCTGGGGACAGGCAGGAGAAAGCAGAGGACTCTGAACGTAGCCAGGAGGCCGGGAGCCTGGTGGATGAGCTCCCAGATCTGCCTGCTCCACTGTTGCGTGCCAGGCCCTTCCCTGACACAAACCTGAGGGTTACTGAGGTCACCATCACTCCTGGTCCCAGTGGGCCCTTGGGTGATGTGGGGCACAGTGGTGTCAGAGGCAGTCTGCCTTGGCAGAGTGGATTAAGGGGCAGCTGCCTGCCTGAGAGCAAAAGGCTGGTCAGAGGTAGATGCTGTTGGTTTTTATGGTGTGGTTTGTGTCAACCCATTTCCGTGTGACCCAGCTGTTGTGGCTTGGCTGTCCCCTTTCCCTTGGGGACTGATGCTGGTGTCCTCTGCCTGTGCTGCCACCCTAGGTCACAGGTGCTCTGGAGCATAGGCAGGACCTGGATGTCAAGATGCCCACACTGCAAAGTTAGGGAATTTGGGGGAATTTGGGGAATGCTAGAGGCAAAACCAGGGCTTTGTGGGTGCCAAGAGGGTGCTCTCGTGGCGAGCAACACCCCTGGCCTTAAACACCCTACGGTCCTTGCCATGACACTGTCCCTGCTTCAGTCCATACGCGGGCACCGAGGTGCAGAAGACGCACTGACTGGGTCTCTTCCCTGCTCCGTCCTGCCCGTTTCTCCTGCAGTCACCTCCGGCGATGAGCCCCGGGAGAGGATTGACCTGCTGGCCTACTTCGGGAAGAGACCCCCGGGCGTGCTGCACTGCACGACCAAGTTCTGTAACTACGGGAAGGCGCCTGGAGCCGAGGAGTATGCCCAGCAGGAGGTGGGTGCGCCCAGCTCTTGCCTGCCTGTCCCCTAAGTCTACTGCTCCCAAGTGGGGTTCACTTAGGACAGTGGCACTTAATGCTGGGGTTAAAGACCTTTGGCCACGTCAGATGGCACCCATGTCCCAGCTAGATGGGGGCAGTGGTAGGCCAGCTGGACATCCTAGCCCCCTGGGTCCCTGCCACCCAAGCTGTGCCTGGGTCTACACCAGTGACTACTTTCTGCCCCTTAACTAGCCACTGCCCAAGGCAGCTGGGTATCTTTAGTCATCCTCAGTCCCCAATGCCCAGCACAACGGCACAGGTGACAGGTCAGGCTGAGGCGCGCCTTTCTGATGCGGTGCTGCCCCAGCAGGCCTCCTCTGTCCCCCATAGGTGGTGAAGAAGGGCTACGGCAAGGCCTTCACGCTGACCATCTCCACCCTCTTCGTGACACCCAAGACGGTGGGGGCTCGCGTGGAACTGGACGAGCAGGAGCTGCAGCTCTGGCCAGCGGACGTGGACAAACTGTCCCCCTCCGACAACCTGCCCCGCGGCAGCCGTGCCCACATCACCCTGGGCTGTGCGGCTGACGTGGAGGCGGTACAGACGGGGCTCGACCTGCTGGAGATGGTGCGGCAGGAGAAGGGGGGCAGCCGTGGCGAGGAGGTGGGCGAGCTGCCCCGAGGCAAGCTCCTCTCCCTGGGCAGTGGGCGCTGGGTGCTGAGCCTGACCAAGAAGATGGAGGTCAAGGCCATCTTCACGGGCTACTACGGGAAGGGCAAGGCCGTCCCCACGCAGGGCGGCCGGAAGGGCGGAGCCCTGCAGTCCTGCGTGCTGCTCTGAGGGCTCGGGCTCCCGCAGCCCAGCCTCAGTGTCCAGGTTTCTTTTTTTACTTCAGGTTAACCTACTGGTAACGTTTTAAACATTGTAAAGTAACTGCCTATGCCTTCCCACCTGGCCTCCTCTCTAACACTCCAGCTCGCAGCCGGTCAGGAACCTGGGCCAGCACACTGGGGCCGGTGCACCAGCCTGGCTTTGGGGACAGTGCCTCCACAGCATACAGCCTGGGCCTAGGCAGGTCCTGAGACTCCAACCTGTCACCGTGGCCCTGCAGGGGAAACAAGGGCCACCTCCTGCCTAGCCTTGCAGCTTGCCTTTCCCATATACCACGTGGCAGCAGTTCCGTGTGGGGCAGAGAACAGCCCAGGAAGGGCACGAGATGGACGTGTCTGCCAGCCGGGCCTGCAGTGACCTGCGGCATCCTCTCCAGGGGCTGGAGGCACCAGGTACCAACAGGAGACCCCTGGCTGGCAAGGGCACAGCACCCCAGCCCTGAGCCTGGAGCTGGGCATGTGCCTCAGCTCTAAGTGCCCCAACCCTGCTCGGTAACCACCTTGCTAATCCGTGTCACCTGGAGCAAGTGTTGGGGGGTGTCATTGTCCCCTCCACACCCATCATGCCCACCTGCACCTTGCAGACTCATAATGAAATAAACTGTGCTAATCCCAGCTGTGTGGTTTCCCTCAGCCGTCCTGGGCCGGGCTGGGGCACGCCGGCTGGCTTTGTCCTGCTTACAGCTGGGGCTGTTGCTCCTGTCCCTGGGCTGGCTGCACAGCTGGCGAGGTGGGCAGTGAACAGCACTCGCTTTCACGGGGCAGGCAGGCAGGACAGCGGGCCTGGAGTGCGGCGCGCGCCTGTCCCTCCTAGGTGTCCAGGCTTGGGCTTGCAGGGCAGCGCCTGGGCAGAGACCAGGGAGCGGAGCAGCCTCGGGCAGTGTGTCCAGGGCGCCCTGGCACCATCAGGCCAGAGGCACGGGCCAGAAACGGTCACGATGCTGTACTTCTCCATTTTTCTTTTTTAATAAAGTTAAACGGTAAAACAAAGATTCACAAGCTGCCTCCCCGCCTGCAGCTTGGCTCCCTCCTGCCCCGTGCACAGCACGGTCACGGTGACAGCGTGGCCGGCCGAGGGGCAGGGCTGCAGGTGCGGAGCCAGGGTGGGGAGGTGGCCATGTCCACACGCGAGGCTGGGCCAGGCGAGTCTGTGCGTGCAGGGGCTGCAGGGGCGCCTTCGTTAGCCGAACTGGAAGAAGAAATTCCCTGGACCAGACGCTGGAAGGCAGAGGCATCAGTCAGCCAGCTCTGGGCTCTGCCTGAGGGCCACGTGGGCCCAGACCTGGCTCCTCTGCCACCTGCACGGCTGGGAGCTGACACCTGTGGGATCAGCCACACTGCCTCCCTACCCCTCAAGGCCCCCAGGGGCACCCACCTTCAAAGCTGAATCCCCCAGGACCCCCGAAGAAAGCCTTGAAAATGTTGTTGGCGTCGAAATCTGCTGGTAGCGGGATGGGGGAAGAGATTGTGTTAGCCAACAGAGGCTCGGTGCCCCGCAGGGCCAGCACCCCTCCACCCTGTGAGCACCCCTTCCCGGTGGTGCAGGGAATGAAGTTCTCCCTGCTTCCAAGACCTGAACGTCGCTTCCCTCACCTGGCCCCCCGCCCCTTCAGGCAGGGACTTGGACCACTGAGCTCCATCCCCGGCTCACCCCAGCTCTTCAAAGCTATCGCCACCAACTTAGGGATGAGACCCTTGGTGTGGCTGCTCTGAACAGTCTGGAGCGCAGGTCCCTGCCCCACAGGACCTCACGCCAGAGGGTAGCGTGACCCGAGCGGGATGAGCCTGGCCACAGATGCAGCCTAGAGCCCTCACTGCAGAGCCTCAGGCCTCCGGAGCCCGACCCAGTCCCCAGGGACCTACAGCACAGGGCCTGGCCCGCTCCATGCCATGCCCGTTGCTGTACAAGGGCCGGGGGTCACATCTGGCCCAGGGATGGATCCGACCTTCATTCCCCCAGAGCCCAGCGGTCAGCTCAGACCAACACTGCCTGGGGGCCACAGGTGACCGTGCTACAGGTGGGTGGCTCTGGGCCATACGAGCACCCACAGCACAAGCTCAGTGAGGCCCGGAGCACGCACCGCCCACGTTCATGCCCTCCTCGTCCAGGTCCTGGCCACTGTCGTAGCGCGTTTTCTTCTTGGGGTCCGAGAGGATGGTGAAGGCCTCGCCCACTTCCTTGAACTTCTTCTCCTCCTCTTTCTGCACCTCGGCACTGGCTCCACTGTGCCGATCTGTGGGGGAAGCAAGGACTCAGACCAGGTCCAGGGTCCCGGGGGCCCCTGGTGCCCCTGTCCTGCCTGCCTACCCGGGTGGTGCATCAAGGCCCGCTTCCGGTAGGCCCTCTTGATTTCGTCCTCAGAGGCGTTCTTGTCCACCCCTAGGATCTTGTAGTAGTCTTTCCGCTTGCTCTTCTTCAGCTCCAGCTGTGCATTCTTTAGGAGCTGTTTGTGCTCTGGGGAGACAAGTGGTACCAGAGGGCGTGGTGACTCGGCTGCCCGAGCCACAGTGGCGGTACCAGAGGGCATGGCGACTCGGCTGCCTGAGCCACAGTGGCGGTACCAGAGGGCATGGCGACTCGGCTGCCCCAGCCACAGTGGCGGTACCAGAGGGCATGGCGACTCGGCTGCCCGAGCCACAGTGGCGGTACCAGAGGGCATGGCGACTCGGCTGCCCCAGCCACAGTGGCGGTACCAGAGGGCATGGCGACTCGGCTGCCCGAGCCACAGTGGCGGTACCAGAGGGCATGGCGACTCGGCTGCCCAAGCCACAGCCAGGCTGTTCTGCACTTCCTTCCAGACAGCCAGAACCCTTCTCAGGCTTGGGTCCTCACAATAGCCACACAAAGGTGAGTGACAGGACGTGGGACAGAATGCAGGTCCCCATGCCCTACTAGGACTGTCACTACCCTGAGCCCCATGCAATGGGCACCAGCCCGTCACCTTTTGTCTTCCCTGTCTGGTAGACCTTCTCATAGTCCCGCACCGCCTCCTCGTACTGCTCCGTGTCCATGTAACTAGGGAGGAACACAGGGCAGGTGGCGCTCAGCCTCAGGCCGGAAGATGCGGTGGGAGGCGGCCAGCTCCTCCAGGGGGGTGAAGTGATGCCTGCCGAGCAGAAAGGCGCCGGCGTGATGGAGCCTGGGAGCAAAAGCAACAGCAGGCCGAGCAGAGGCCAGAGGCCAAGTGGAGCTAGGAGCCACCAGCAGCAGCGATGAGGTGGCAGCAGCTGGCAGACCTCCCTTAGGAACCCTTGCCCTGAGATGGCATTGAGCCAATATGGGGTGCAAGACAGAGGCAGCATGGTGGAAAAGGGGCTCTGGGACCCAATGGCCTGGCAGTGGGACCCTGCATCTTCCTACAGAAGCAAGTGACACTTTCTGAGGCCTGACAAGACCACTGTACCAGGCCCCACCTGTGGACACTGAAGTCCAGGAACCTGCGCTGCAGGCCAGGAGCGGCCCAGTACCCTCACCTCACTTGGCCCTAGGGAAGATGCCATTCGCGTGAGTGCCTTTCCCAGGGTACTGGGGAGGGAACCCAGGGCCACAGCACCAAGTCACACCTCCAGCCCTCTCCACATTATTACCTGGCTTGCTCAGTCTCTGAGCTGCCCAGATGGGACTTGAGCTTACCGGCCTCCTGCCTTAGCTTCCCAGACTGCTGAGATTACACTAGAAGCTTCCACATGCCCCGAAGTCTCCAAGCTGAGCGGGGCTTCAGGAGGCCGGGGAGGTCAGTCTGCGACCCATGCGCCCCATCGCCAGGGCTGCGGCTCACCTCCACACCCCTCTTCTGCCCACCCCGCCCCGCACATGGATCCCCCGCAGCTCTGTTCACTCCTGTGGGTGCTGGGCAACCAAGACATGGGCTGTGCATGGAGGAACAGAACCAGCCGCCCCGACCTCCTCACCCATGCAGCCACTGCTCCGCCTGCTCCCTGCCAAATGGGGGTACAGGACACACAGTGGCGGGCCCCTCTCCCAGTCTGCCAACTCCTTCTGCAAGCAGCATCTCAGGTCTGTTAGTGTGTGTCTGGCTGGCTCCAAGGACAGATCCTGTCGCCTACGGCTGCTGCCTCTGTCCTCTGTGGGCCTAATGCCCGGACACGTGGAGGCGCTTGCTGGCGTGGCCCGCGCGTTCTGCAGACACACCTCGCCACACACTAACCTCGCTGCGAGCTAAGCGCCTTCCTGACTGGAGGGTGAGACAGTGGGTGGCTGCGGCACCCGTGCTCTCCGTGGCTGGGTTCACTGTAAGAAGGCAGAGGATGTGGGGAGACTGGCCCGCAGCGGATGCGCCTGCCTTTGGGCTCTGGCGAGAGGAAGCCCTGGCCTGGGAACTAACTGGTTGAGGCGGGGTGGCTTCGGATGGGCCTGTGCTCGCTTTGGCACCAACAAGGTCTGAAGAGAATGCTCTGCTGGGTTTACCAGTCAGAACAAGGGCGGGGTCCCCGGCTGCTGGCTCTCAGGTCCTGTGCCAGGCATGGCACAGCTGCCCAATGGGCACATTGGGAGGCGGCCGCAAACAAAGCCCCTGCCTGTCTCTCAGGCATCCAGCACTGCGGACATAGCACTGTGCCCCCCCATGGACACAGCTCCATAGAGGCAGACTCAAAGCTGGGGGGAAGGAACATGGTCCACAAGGACACTTCCTGAGTGTGGGCTAGCACAGGCCTGGAGCTGCAAGCTGTAAAGACAGGGTAGGCTGCAACAGGCCCACCTAGGGCAGGGAAGGGACGCATGACCTCACGCCAGGCCTTCCACAGCGCCTGCCGCCCTGGGCTGCATCACTCACCACTGCGCTCTCCTCAGGTAGGCCTTGATGTATGTGTCGTCCAGCGTCACGGCCCGCGTGCAGTCTCCGATCGCCTCATCCAGCTTCCTGAGCTTCAGGGGAAAGGGAGCATGCGCAGTGAGCCGCACGTGACGCTGTTGCTGCTGCTGCTGCTAGCACTGCTGGGACCGGCAGGGTGGGAGCACAGCTGGATGCCGCTGGGTGGGTGGACCTACAGGCCCACCATGGGCTCAGCCCTGCTTGTGGCACTGGAGAGCCAGGGTGCGGTGCAACTGCGTCTCTGCTCTGCAGCACAGGCACCCACCCTCCATGCTTGCAGGCTCCGCTGATGTGGCGAGGACAGCCATGCTTCTGACTGCGAGGGCAAGGAGCCCACTGTCCTCACTGTGTGGGCACAGGCCCCCGGGCACCTCAGCCACGCTACGCAGCTATGCAGAGGGACACTGCGCTGCCTAGGTCTAGGCCCTTCCAACTCACCCCTAAGCTGATGGCCGCTTGCAAAGGCAGGTGACTGAGTATCCCTGCTTAAAGGTGCCCCAGAGCCCCTCGCCATGCACCTATTGGGGAAAAGAGGCCATGGGAAGAATGGGGACCCCACAGTGGCCCCTGAACACGGGATGGCCAGTGCCCAGCAGACGGAAAGTCCTTTCCTGTGACCCAACGTCTGATGCACCTGGACGGACATCCTAGACCCTCACAACAGCCCTAAGGCCCCTCCCTCAGTCCCCAGACTCGGCGAGCGCTCACCTTGGAGTTGACGGTTCCCCGGTTACAGTAGAGCTTGGCATTTGTCTTGATGTTGTTGGGGTCTATGGCCAGGGCTTCTGTGTACAGTTCATACGCGAGTTTATAATTGCCATCCTTAAATGCTTTATTCCCATCTTCCTTCTTCGCTTTGAGTGCTTTGGCGTTCTGCAGGGAGGAGTGAGGGGTGGCGCGTGTCCTCGAGACCCCAGCCCGCTCCCACCTCTCCACCTCTCCCCCACTGCTGTGCGCGCAGCCCCCCGCCTGAGACACAGAGGGGCACAGTGAGACCTTCCCAGGGGCTCATGGCTCACTTTACTCCCTGGAGGAGACAAAAACAAATCCAAATACCCATCTAGTTTTTATTTATTTTATTTTATTTTATGTTATTGTTTCAGAACTTTTGTCTATTTACTTTTATGGCTGGCTCAGCCTGCCCTGAGGGCAGGGCTGGCGCAGCATGTGGTACTGGGGATCGAACCGCGGTCCCTGAAGCTGCCCAAGCTTTCCTAAGCAGGCGCTTTCGACTACTGAGCCATCCTGCCAGCCCCCACCCCCCATCTAGGTTTTAAAGCACCTGGCTTAACACAGTGCGAGCAGCTCCAGGAAGACAGCAGCCCAGAGCTAGCTCCATGGTGGCCAGGGTGGGCAGAGGGAGCAAGAGCGGAGCCAGCACCGCACACTCACCCTGCAGGCCGCGCAGGCCTTCTCGTGGTCTGGGGCCATCCGGAGGGCCTGCACGAAGAACTGCACAGCCTTCTCGATGCAGTCCTCGTAGTAGAGGCACAGGCCCCGCACGTACAGTGCGTCTGCGTTGGTGGAGTCTAGCCGCAGGATGTCGCTGCAACATTGCAAGGCCCACTCAGCAGGGCCAAGGCCCACCCCACGTGCAGCCAGGGGCCTCCAACACCTGGGCAGTGTTCAGAGGACCCCAAAGCAGGCAGACTCCTGGCAACTCTCCATAAACCACGCCAAAATGTGCATGCATTTATCTCCTAAACCTCTTCTTCTGCAAAGCTGGGATAAACCCAGGGCCTCACCCGCGCCACGTGAGCTCTGCGCTGCTGGGCCTCGCTGCCAGCCCACGGGCCCCACTGCCAGCCTACGGGCCTGCACCATCTATCTCTCTGGGTTCTTGCTCCACACACTCGAGGTGGCCAACTCTGCCCCACTGGGCAAATCCTTTTTTTTTTTCAGTACTGGATACGGAACTTAGGGGCTTCTGAAAGGTTCTCAGCACAGCAGAGAAATAGGCAGAAGAGAAAGGGGCTTTATGTTCTTTGAGGACATAGGAGAGAATGTGGGGAAAAGGATGAGGAATTATTTCTATCTTGATTAGAGAAAGGGAAGCGGAGGCTTTTCTGACCTTTTGCCAGGGGTAGAGTTTGGGGGGCATGTTGATCTATACCTGAGAGAGCTGATTGGGGGTATTCTCTGAGGCGGCAGGAAGGGTGAAAGGAAATTATGTCCTGGGCTAGGTTGGAGAAGAACGGGGTGGTGGTCTTTGTTTTGAGAGCATTGGCCATATTAGATGACTACCATAATGACTTTAGCAATTCATGCTAAGGCCAGAAGCTACATCTGAGCCTTTTTTGTGTGGACCCAGGAGCTCACCACTGTTAAGCTGACCAGGCCAGATTTGATCTTGTGATCCTTCTGCCTCAGCCTCCCTGCATGCTGGGCTCGGAGGCCCCAGCCACCACGCCGGCTATCCTGGGACAGAGCGTCACCCTCTGTTACCTCACTGCTTTGGAACCACAATGGCAGTGCCCGACAGACACAACAGAGCTCACCCGCCCAAGGGCATAAGCAAAGGAACCACATGAAAACAAAGCCCAAGCCACACACCGCCACCTGCTCCTGGAGACTCAGCTCAGCCTGGCTAGAGGACGAAGCCCTGCACTGCTGTCGGCTTCCTTAAGGTGAGGTCTTGGGCAGCTGCCCAGGCTGCACTCACACTGGGGCCCACGGCCCTCCCCATCCCAGCCCGAGGATCAGGATGACAGACAGAAGCCACCACATGTGCCCATGAGCCCACCAACTGGGCCAGATCTCAGCTTCAAGGCAGGAGGCCCTGGTCAGCCTGGGTGCTCACCTGGCCACAGACTGCGCCTCTGGGTAGCGACCCAGCATCGCCAGGCACTCGGCTTTGAGGATCTTGAAGCGGTGGCAGGCGGGAGCGAACTCCAGGGCCCGGTCCATGCAGAAAACCACCTGTGGTGAAAGGAGAGCGGATCAGGCTCCAGTCCCAGACTCCAGGAGTGTCCACACCTTGCCTGGCCACAGAGAAGACCACTAGAAGGCTGGGCTGGACAGCAGCAGAGTAGCTGCTGCAGTGTGCTGAAGCAGGTGCAGGGCGCCAGGCCCTGTCCACTCAGGCTGAGTCCCCAGCCTCCCAGAGGACGACAGCCAGCAGTTGCCCAGCGCTTCAACCCGCGTAACCCTCCAGATCATTTCCTTGTGGTTTTTTGAGACAAGGTCTTACTATGCAGTTCAGGCTGACCCTGAACTCGCAGTGATCCTGCCTCAGGCTCCTGAGTGCTGGGATGACAGTGTGCACCACTATGCCTGGTTACTTCACTTTAGAGATGAGAACATTAAGGTTCAAGGCTGATGACACTGTCAACCGACAAGTGGGATTCGCTGAGAACTGTGTCACACGCAGGGCCGAGTGTCGGCAGGCCGACTGCGGCGCCAGCGCCCCGGGAGGGGTGCAGGGAGCCGGCTCTCGCCCTGCCCTAGGGGGTGCAGCTTGGTGGCGGGCCTGGGCAGCCTGGTCTTGGAGCCCAGCTCTTCACCCTGCCCCCATACCCCTTCAGGGACAGCTGCAGGCAAAGAAGATCTTTGTTTCCTTCAAACTCATCTGCTTCCTCACAGCAATAATAATTCTTCATTTGTGAAATCACTGTACGCTATAGAGGGGGGTGGCTGGGATGTCACACAGAGGATTCTGTCACAGACTTGGGGTTTTGGCTCCAGAGTGGGCAAGGGAGAGAAGAACACAGAAGACCGCCTTTCATGACAAAGCTCTTGCCTGTGTGACCTCTGAAACGTGACAGTGGCTGAGTTTCTCCACACATACACCCAACACAGATCACACTACAGGGACACTGTGCTCATTAAGCTGACAACAGGGGTGAGAAGGTATCCCTCGGCCACGCACGCGTACTAATCAGATGGAGCACATTTATTACTAAAGAATGTGTGCTTTGAACACCAAATAGCTCAGCTTAGCAGACTGAAGCGCCTGCAGGTGGGTGCAGGGGCTGGGCTTCCATCCCTGGGCTTGCTGTGCCGGCCCCGCCCCCGCCCCCAGAGTGCGCTGAGACAGCATTGAGACTGGGTGTGGTGGAGTGTGCCCGCAATCCCAGCTCTTGGGAGGCCGTAAACAGGCAGATCACTATGAGTCCAATCTAGTAGTAAGACCCTGAATGCCCTGTAGACCCGTCCCTAAAATACGAAACAAGAACTTCTTTTTAGTTTTTTTGGAAGTGTCACTATGGAATCCAGGCTGGCCTTGAACTTGCAGAGGTGCTCCTGCCTCAGCCTCCCAGGCATGCAGCCCACGTCTGGCAAGAATGGTTCTTTCCCGTCCCCTTTTATCACAGGTGAACTGAGCACTAGCTCAATACAGCATGGAGAGAGCCGCACACGGGAAGCAGCAACTCCCTCTGGGCAGGGAACTAGCTTCTTTCAATTATTCTGAAAAGTCCTCCAGATTCCCGTGTTTTAATTTTTGGGGGGCCGTTTTTCTCCCCCTTGAAATATAAGTAAAGATTATTTTTGCATCCTGTCATTTCAGCACTTGGGAGGCTGAGGCAGGACAATCACTGGAAGTTCAAGGGCAGCCTAGGATACAAAGTGAGCTTAAGGCCAGACTGGACTGCACAGTGAGACCCTGTCTCAAACAAAGCAAAAAAAAATAAAATTGTTTCGCATATCCCCAAAGGATAAGAACTTAGAATATCCAGGCCCAAGAAAGCTCTATGGGACTCTGAGCTTCTCAGACCTCACTCAGGTCTGTCAACCGCTGCAATGTAGGCATCTTCAAGAACCATCCCCTTAAGAACAGACTGCTGGCAGAAGTGTGTGGATCCCTGGCGCAGAGGCACAAGCCTACAACCCCAGCACTCTGGGATGGGGAGCCGAGACAATCCAAAGTCCAGCCTGGGCAGCTGAGTGACTGGGCAAGAAAAACCAGGAGGGCTGGTGAGATAGCACAGTGGGCTAAGTGCCTGCTTAGGAGAGCATGGGGGCGGGTCCCATCCCTGGCACCACATGGGCCACTAGCCCTACCCCTGGGTGTGCTGAGCCAGGGATGAGGCTGAAAACAGCAGGGTCACTATGAGTCCAAGATGCATAGCGCAACCCTGCACAAAACACAAAAAAGGAGCCGGGCGTGGTGGCGCACGCCTGTAATCCCAGCACTCGGGAGGCTGAGGCAGGAGGATCGGTGCAAGTTCGAGACCAGCCTGGGCTACGAAAGTGAGCTCAAGGCCAGCCTGAACTGCATAGTGAGACCCTGTCTCAAAAAGACAAAAAAAAAAAAAAAAAAAAAACACACAAAAAAGGGGAGAAACAATCCAGGAGGATGCAGCTCAGCACCAAGGCCTTGGGTTTAGTATTGGCCCTGAAAAACTGAGCCAAGCCAAGCCTCTCCCACAGCAGTGAGGGTGACGGCTTTCAGTGTGCTAAGCCAAGGGGCATTTCCCTAACTGTTTTTGTTTTGAGAAAGGTTCTTGCTATGTTTCAGACTAGTTGGAAATCCTAGGTAACCCAGGCAGCCTAGAACTTCTGATCCTCACGCCTCAGCCTAACAGAGTTCTGAGACTAATGTGCCACTGAATGCTCTGCTGTTTTTTAAACTTTCAAAGTATTTACTTACTTACTTACTTACTTACTTACTTACTTATTTATTTATTTTGGTATCAGGGATTGAACTCAGGACCCTGTGCTTGCCAGGCAAGCATTCATTCTGAGCTATCTCCCCGGCCCTCTGATTTTTTTTTTTTTTTTTTTAAACAGGTCACAGTTCACCCACACAGAAGTTAAAGCTGGGTGTGTTGGGTGGTGCACACCTGTAATCCCAACCCTTGGGAGGCTGAGAAGCAGCAGTTCAAGATTACCCCTGGGCTACAAAGTGAGCTTTAGGGGGCCTGAGCTGCATAGTGAGATGGTGCCTGTTAAAAGGTGTATGTGGAGAGTGCGGGTGAGAGCTCAGCAGGTATAAGTGCCTGCTTGCCAAGCGCACGGTCCCAAGTGCAATCCCTGGCAGCACACACAAAAAAGTGAAAAAGTACTGTCTTTATTTTATTTTATTTTATTTTTTTTTTGCGGGACCGGGATTCAAACTCATGACCTTGTACTTTCAGGTACTTGCAGGTACTTGTGCCATGGAGCTATCTCCCCAGCCCCGTACTGTCTTTATTACAATAAAAATATACTAACCGAAGTATGCATGCATACGCACACACACATATATATGTGTTTTTTTGCAGGACCAAGGTTCAAACTCACAACCTTGTACTTTTTTTTGTCTTTTTGAGACAGGGTCTCGCTATGCAACTCAGGCTGGCCTTGAGCTCACTTTTGTAGCCCAGGCTTGTCTCGGAACTCACAGCCGTCCTCCTGCCTCAGCCTCCCGAGTGCTGGGATTATAGGCGTGAGCCACCACGCTCAGCTTCACGACCTTGCACTTGCCAGTCAGGCACTTGCGTCATGGAGCTATCTCCCCAGCCCCTGAAGCTAGTGCTTAATTCTTTTCTTTTTTTTAAGGGCTGGCGCAGCACGTGCTGCTGGGGATTGAACTGCAGTCCCTAAAGCCACCTAAGCTTTCCTAAGCAGGCGCTTTAGATCACTGAGCCATCCTGCCGGACCCCCCCGCTAATATTTAATTCTAATTGGCTTTTCCTTTCAGTAAACAGCCCATTTTGGGGGCATGACTCCATAGCAACCACACAAACAAACTCGACAAACAGCTCCTTTGGCTTTGTAGCACAAGGCAAGACCCAGTCACCAGAGCCACTACACTAGCGCCCCATGCCTCCCTCTCTGCTCCTGTCAGCCAAACCCAGGCCTGCTGCACGGAGTTGCATCCCAGACCTCCCCACTTTCTTCTGAGATGGACTCTCATGACTGAAGTTTCAATCCTCCTGTCTCAGCCTCCTGAAGTGCTTGGGAAAGCCATCAAGCACAACTCACTACTGTAGCTCTGTGGTGCTACGCTGTCACTCCTAGGGACCCCACGCGCGCATGCACGCAGCCCATCCTGAACTTTGGTGGGACAGGTAGATGACCTTCTTGTAGTTGTATTTACCTTCCGAAAGTCTCGCTTCTCAAAATCCGTCTCTGCTATTTTTTCGTATTCCAGAACTGCGTTAGCATTCTTGAACTGCACAGGAAAAGATACGCGGACATTTCAGTGAAGACAGAGATGGAACAATCATAAAAATAAAGTTTAAAAAAATCATGCAAATCAACCAGCCGCAACTGACTGCTCCTTCAAGAATATCATGGCTCTAGAACTGAAAAAAAGCAAAGAAAAAAGATTTCTGTGTCAGGCTGGCAGTCACTGCAAGCCAGCACCAGCCCTGAGCACCACTTGCACACAGAGCTGGGCCAAGACCGCCGCACACCGAGGAAGCACGTGGGGGAAGCTCGTGGCTCACTGAGCTCTCACAGGCCTGGGCGGCAGGGTGATCTGGCTCCAGGAGTGGGGCTTTCTTTTTTTTTACTTGTTTTTTTTTTTTTTTTGCGGGACCAAGGTTCAAACTCACAACCGTGCACTTGCCAGGCAGGCACTTGTGCCATGGAGCTATCTCCCCAGCCCCGCCTAAACTTTCCTAGGCAGGCGCTTTAGACTGCTGAGCCGTCTCGCTGGCCCCGAGTTGAGCTTCTTCTAGCACGCGCTGCCCAGTAAGCACCCCAAGCCTGCATCCTTTAGCCATTACCACTACCCTTTTCTTTTTTTTTTTCCGCACTTAATACAGGGTCTACAGGGCCTCATTACAGACTGGACTTGCAGTGCTCTATGTTGGGATTATACGCATGCACCATCATGCCCCTGGAGGCAGGGCCAGCAAGGCACTACAGGGACGGAACTCTGCCACTGCACTCTGCCTAAGCAGGTGTTTCGGTCCTCTGAGCTGTCTGGTCGGCCCCAATATCACTATCCTGTCGTCACGCCGTGCTGCCTGCCCACTGCTCCCCAGAAGTGCTAGGCAGGTGGGTTTGCTTGCTTCTCAGGCCTGGGACAGAATCCAGTGCCCCAGTGCCTAGCTCCATTCAAGGCTGGGCTCACTATGTAGCCAGCTGCCTCCAACTTGGGGTTCCTGCCACAGCTTCCCGGAGCACAGGGCTGACGGCCTGCGCCACTACGCACAGCTTTCAAGCCAGCAGCCAGTCGTATGTAGAATCATTTGACAGGGGAGGCAAATGGGGCTTAGGGCAGGGTTGAGGTGACAGTGGTCCCAGCCAACTCCTGCCAGACAGGATACCCTGCCCTACTGCTGCTACCGCCCTGTGTTTCCACTACACGTGGGTCGCAGTAGACAGTCCACACCTCCTGCTGCGCCTGAGAGTTTTTGTGATCCAGTTCTAGAGCTCTCTGGAAACTACGACATGCTGCCATGGCATTCCCCAAAGAGAGGTGGCACTTGCCCTCTCGTAGATGTCCCTAGAAGAAACAAAGGAGAGGAAGGACTGTGACCAGCCAGGCAGACAGGACTCGGCAGTGGCAGCAAACTGCTGCACAGAGCCAGGCGCTCTTGCCAGGGCGTAAGTGACCCCCACACGAGACTGAAGCCAGGACCCCCGTCGATGGCAACCCCAGCCCCAGCCCGTGGCCCCAGGCCCCCAACACACCCGCACGAAGCCGTCGTCCAGCCGCACTGACTGCTGTGCATCCCCTAGTGCCTCCCGGAACCGGCCCAGCATCATGAGCGTGGCCGCCCGGTTCCCGTAGTAGCTCGCGTTCTTGGGACACATATCTACAGGAAGGCAAAGAGCGGAGCTCAGCGTGGCCAGGTCCCGACCACGACCCCCAGGTGCCACTCAAGGCAATACCACTCTCGGTAGCATGGAGGAGGCCTGCCTCAGGGTGGGGGGCGGGTGGGGGCAGGGAAAGGCCCATGGTGGAGCACTCCTGCCTGCGGTCAGAGACTCCAGCCAAGCCCCAGGACCAATGCAACCACCACGGATGGGTTTGTGGCGTGCACCAGGCACTGAGCGCTGGGGAGGGCGAGCGAGGCAAGGGGCACAGCTTTGAGGCCAGTTAGAACACACCGCGGGAGCAGGAGAGCGGGCTTTGGCCCCTCCCTAAAAGGCTGCAGCAGGGCATCCCCAGCAGTGCACACAGATCTCACTCTTAACACAAGCAGTGTGAAAAGAAAACGTGCAGAGCCCTCACGCTGCAGGGCCAACACCTGCGGGGACCGGGCTCAATCCCTGACACCTACCCAAACAAAACCCAACCAACTGCCAGGCGTGGTGGCACACACCTGTAATCCCAGCACAGGAGGATTGATGTGAGCTTGAGACCAGCCTGGGCTACAACAGTGAGCTCAAGGCCAGTCTCAACTGTATTAGCAAAATCCTGTCTCAAAAAGAAAAAAGAAAAAAAAACACAAAACAATAAACTGTACCAAACCAACACGACCAGCGCTGGCTCCAAGAATGAGCTTCAGGCAGAGCAGGGGCCAGGGTGGGCTGCTTGGCACCAGAGCCTCACAGCTCTGCCTAGGCACCAGGTACACCCTCACCCTGCCAAGTGAGCACCTGGCGAGCAGTGGGGCTGGAGCAGTGGGGAGGTGAGAGAAGCACCTGGCATGGCCCAGGGGACCGTGGCCAAGGGGACGTGCCTCAGCACAAAGGCCCTGGGCTTCCCTACTCTGGCTTTTTTGCTTCTTCCAATAATGGAGACTGGGCCTTGAGCTGCTGCCCTGAGCTGCATGCCCTGCCGCTCCTAGCTCTGTGGCCTCTCAGCCTGAGCCACACCCCTAGCTCTGAAGGCCACCCCCTGAGGTAAGGAGAAGCAGCCAGTCCCTGTGGCTCCCCGCCTTTGCCACCAGGGTGGCCTTACCTATGGCCTTCGTGTAATAGTTGTAGGCCTCGTTGTAATCCTTCTTGGCATAATATGCGTTTCCTTGCTCCTTGAAGGACTCTGCCTCCCTGGAGAAGAGAAGGAAGCAGGTTATGCTGTTGGGGGCAGGAGCTCCCCCGGGCTGCAGCCCCAGCCCTGTGCTGGGAGGGGACAGAGAGTGAGGAGGTCCAGCCAGGTCCCAGAGGCAGCAGGAGGGAAACATCTGGGCCTGGTTTCGGGCCAGCCTTATCTCTTGGGAATGTTCTCACACCAGGCTCAGCTCGGCCACCACCCTGCCCACAGGCGCTGCCTCAGGCTGGCGCTTGACAGCCCTTCCTGGCCACCACAGGCTTGCTTTTTCACAATGTGGTGCTAAAAAAAATAAGTAAGTAAATGGTCCTGGGGATGAACCTTTCCTAGGGCTACGCATGCTAAGTGCGTGCTTACCACTTTGCTCCCAGCAGGAAAGGGAGTCTGCGCATGCCGTGTGTGCCGACCCTGGGCCTCACACATGCGGCCGGCAAGTGCTCCAGCTCTGAGATACATCTGTGGCCCCTTTGTAAAATTTTAATTTTCAGACAGGGTCTTGTTAATGTGCCAGCCTAGCCTGAACCTTGTGACCCTGCTGGATCAGCAGCCCACGGAGTCGCCGGTGCAGGTGAACTCCAGCACGCAGCGACTGGAAACTACCTATCCTACACAGGTGGCGGCAGGAGCCGGCCTGTGCGCGGGGCTGCGTCCTGGCCACGTTTTGGTTCTGAGGCTGGGTCCACTTAGGTTGCTGGGCTGCGCTCACGGCCTCTCGGAGTGCCAGGACCAGGGGCGTGACCCAGCCCCTCCGGTCTCAGCCGAATTGTCCCACCTTTGTCCTCTGCTGGGCATTGCAGCTGCGGCCTGTGTTAAGGCTTGCAGCAAACCTGGCTCCAGGCAGGAAATCCCGTGAGGGACTGTGATGCCCCGGGAAGCAGGTCACCTCCTTAGTGTTCTGAAAAATGGCTTGAGTGCCTGTCCCTGAAGGACCACGGCACAGGGGCAGGCAGCAGAGGGGTGGGAGCAGCGTTGTGGAGTGTAAGGCAGGAGCAGCGGCCTTCCAGGCGCCCCCCCCGCCGCCCCACTCAGGGCTTGGCCTGTCCATGGTAGCCAGAACCCGTGACCAGCACGACTACCACTGGCTTCTTGGTGCTGCGGCTCCCACTGTGAAAGAGCTAAGCCTGAGGAATTTGTTTTTCTCATGGGGTCTTGCTATGCAGCTCAGACTTGTAGCAATCCTCCTGTTTTCAGCCTCTCCAGTGCTGAGATTACAGGCATGCACCACACCACCCCATCTCAGTGGCCAGCTCAGCATGCCCAGGGGTGGGGCCAGCGTGGCTATGGTGCCAGGGATTGAACCCCGGTCTCTGCACTTGTCTAAACAGGCGCTTAGTCCCCTAAGCTATCTTGTAGCCCTCTGAGGAGTTTAAAGAAAAACCATGGGCCCGGTGGGATGGCTCAGTGGTCTAAAGCGCCTGCTCGGGAAAGCTTAGGCGGCTTCAGGGACCGCGGTTCGATCCCCGGCACCACATGCTGTGCCAGCCCTGCCCTCGGGGCAGGCTGAGCCAGCCATAAAAATGAGTGAATAAACAAGCAAAGGTTCTAAAAAACAAGAAACAAATAAATAAATAAATAAATAAACAAAAAACCAAGAATGAAAGACTTGGGCCAGGGATATTATATAGCTCAGGGGCATAAGTGCCTTCCCGGTGAGCGCAAGGACCCACAAGGACCTCTCCAATGCTACAAGAAAAAAAAAAAAAAAAAAGACTTTCTTTTCCTATCCTCTCTGTATGTGTAAAGATTCAATGCAAAACTGCCTGGAACTGCAGCCAAAAACATAGTTCCTTTTTCTTTTTGTGGTCTTCGGGTTGAACTTTGTGCTCAACTACATTACCAGGCCTTTACATTTTTAAAAAAATATGGAGTTGGGACTTACTATGTGGCTCGAGCTGGCCTTGAACTTGGGGCTACCCTTCCGCTTCAGCTTCCTGAGTGCTGGGATCGCACGCATGCCCACCCTGCCTGGCAGATCCTCGTTCTCAGGGCTGGGGCTGGTGTCTGCACCCTGCGGCAGCCAAGACATCTGGGATGCCTTTATCAAGTAGTTTAAGCTATAAAGTGGTGGAGCTGCCCTCCTGTCCTGAGGCAGGGCTGTCTGTTCCTTTCCCTGCTGGCCTCCAAGTCCCCACAGGGAAAGAGCAGGCAGGAAGGCGTGGAGGGGGAGGTGGCTGGCCTGTGCATGCACACATGGGCGACACCCCCTGCCGAGGGTCAGGAGAGCCTGTGTTCACTATGCTCATGGCGCCCTACCACCACTGACGAGTGCCCCCACCCCGAGCCACCCACCCAGGGCCGCAGCCCAGAGGATCGAGACCTAGTGAACTGGGCTTCACCTCCCTGGAGAGAACGGCATCTCATGTGTAACTGGGGACCAGATGCCACTAGAGAGCGAACAAAGCCCGCAATGTGGAGCCAGCCCCGGGCAGCAGAGCAGGCAGCTGTGTGGGCTCCACTTCGGGCCTCACGCGCACGCAAGGCGCGCTCGCTGTGCCCACTCAGCCTCCCAGGACAAGGCTGCACTTGGAGAGCAGGGCCACTGACGGCTGCCCGAACAAGGGCCACCTGGTGCTGGGGGCAGGGGCAGCACTTCTTTTGGGGCTCCAGGTGGAGTCCCCCTTCCCAACACCCAGCACGGGTGCCCAGGCCCGAGCCTGTTAGAGCAAGCTGCAGCTGAGGGGTCAGAAGGCAGGCCAGGATGAGAGGGGGCAGGGCCTGGCGGGCCCGGGGCTCACCCCACATGCACCCAGTGCCATCTGTCCCGGGAGAAAACACAGTGTGCGGCAGCTCGGGCCGACTGCTGAGGAAGAAAAGACCCCAAAAGACCGCAGTCAGCCTTTCTGCCTGTGGCTAAAGAACCAAAGTCAGACCGAGCCGTAAGCACAGGCCAAGCCAAGCACTGCCCACATCGATGGCCTTCGCACGCGGCACGGTTCCGCCCGGCTGTGGCAGGGTCACGAGGAGAACCCTGCCTGTGCTCCCAACAGCCCAGGGGTGCCCCGGCTGGCCCAGCCTGCTCCCCACGAGTGCCCTGGGCTGAAGTGTGCACACACGCAGTGCTGGGGACTGGTCCCAGGGCCTGTGGTTGCTGGCCAGGCAGGCACCCGCCGAGCTGGCCTAGCCGCTGACCCCATCCCTGCAGGGACCAAACCCACTGCCTCCTAGGCCAGCTCCATCCCCTGCTTCTCTAGCACTTGCTGAGCATGCACAGGCTCTAGTTTGTAGCCTCCATACTGCAAAGAAGGGAAACAGACTGCCACCTGGCGTGGGGTGCACGGGACATCCCCACACAGCTCCAGGACCGCAGCACTCCCACTGAGGCCAGCCCCGTCAGATCCTGTTCTGCTAGGGCATTTAGATGGAACTTCACTGCCCAGCTCCGCACCTGCACCTTCGGTCCACTCTAGGCAGCAGAGGTGCCCATCTCTGGCTTACCAGCAGGCCTGGGAAGACACCATGGCATTACTGTAGCCACCAGCATCATGCTCTTGGAAAGCGGCTATGGGGTAGGTAGCACACAGGACAGTGGGGCGCTGCACTGAAGCCCAGCCCTCCCTTGGGGGTAAGAGGTGGCAGATACATCCCATTCCTAGCCTGCTTTGCTATTTCACAATGTGTTTGTGTTTGCAAAGCCTCTATGGCCAGGACACTGCAGCTCCACAACCTGCCCTCCTCATGGGACCTGCCAGACCTGTGCATCCCGAGCAGCCAGGCGGCCTCTCCTCCCCGCAGGCGACTACCAACAGCCCCGCTCCCCGAGCCATCCCCGGGGCTGATGACCACCAGCCAGCTCGCTAGCAACAGGACACACCACCACGAGTGCTGCGATGGGCTAATCTAAATTCATGGCCTGTAATGCTTGCCATTTTTATGGGCTGGGGAGATAGCTCCGTGGCACAGGTGCCTGCCTGGCAGGGGCAAGGTCGTGAGTGTGAACCCAGGTCCTGCAAAAACAACAACAAAAGCCTTGCCATGTTCTTGATAAGCACCCAGGTTGAACCATCTCTGAGCAATTACCATGGGAAGTGCCAGCCAACGCCACTGAGACCAGATGACAGGTGGGAGGACCCTAAGATGCTCTCCTGCCCTGAGGTGCTGCCGTCTGCCCAACACGGGCCTGTCGCTGTTACCACACGGGTGAGGCCTTCAGCCATCGGACGGAACGATCTCATCTAAACACTGGAGAGTACACCGTGGTACTCACTTGTAACCCCAGCTACTTGAAGGCTGAGGCAGAGAGTCACCAGTTCAAGGCCAGCCTAGGCAACACCTTGTCTCAAAATTAAAAATTAAGGGGCTGGGGAGATAGCTCCGAGGCACAAGTGCCTGCTGGGCAAGTGCAAGGTCGTAAGTTCGAACCCTGGTCCCACAAAAAAAAAATAAATAAATAAAAATAAAAAAAATAAAAATTAAAAGCAAAACAGAAACAGTTGGACACATACTTTTGTGGCAGAGCACGTGGTTTGCGTGTAGGAGGTCCAGGGTTCAATCCCCAGGACAAGAGGGGGAGCATTATGAAAACCAGGATAGTGCCTGCCTGGCAAGTGCAAGGTTGTGAGTTCCAACCTACTCCTGGGGGGGAAAAAAAAACAGGATAAAATTCTTCATCAAGTTGTATCATCTTACCATTTATTCTGGGCAGCACGGCTGCCACAACATGGCAGCATAGCGCCTGGCAAGGTCACTGTCAAGCGCCATGTCCTGAGTTTGAGCCCAGGTACTAAAATAAAAAAATTACAAGGCCAGGCATGGTGGCCCATATCAGCAAGCCCAGCACTTAAAAGGCTGAGGCAGGAAGATCACTGTGATTGGAGTCCAGTCTGGGCTATGAAGTAAGTTCAAGGCAGCCTGAACCACACAGGGAGACACTGTCTAAAAGATATGGGACAGGAGAGACAGCTCAGTGGCCTAAGCCTGCCTGCAAGCACAAGGTCCTGAACTCGATTCCTGGCACCAAATATATTTATTCCAGAGGGAGAGAGGGAAGAAGGGACGATAGGTTACTCTGCCCCACTGCACAAAAAGGAGGGGCACAGTTGGTTTCATTACTCTGCAGCTGTAACCTGGGAGATGTTACTTAGGCTGACTTAATGGTTTCAATTTATCCATTCAGGGTGGAGACTTCCTGTGGCTCTGCTGGCCTCAAACCTGAGCCTTTCCTGCCTCAGCCTTCCAAGAAGCCCCGTGTGCCATTCCACCTGGCTTAAACTTTTATAAAACAGATCAAAACATACCACCCTACTTTTATTCCAAGTATCTGCTTAAAACATTTTTGTTGTTTTTAAAGTTAAGCTCTTTTTAAAAGTTCTTATTTATTTATTTATTTATTTATTTATTTTTTTGGTCTTTTTTGAGACAGGGTCTTGCTATGCAGTTGAGGCTGGCCTTGAGCTCACTTTTGTAGCCCAGGCTGGTCTCGAACTCACACCCATCCTCCTGCCTCAGCCTCCCGAGTGTTGGGATTACAGGTGTGAGCCACCTTTATTTATTTTTTGTTTCAGAACTTTTGTTTATTTATTTTTATGGCCGGCTCAGCCCGCCCCGAGGGCAGGACTGGCGCAGCATGTGGTGCAGGGGATCGAACCGCGGTCCCTGCAGCCGCCTGCAGGTGCTTTAGACCACTGAGCCATCCTGCCGGGCCCCAAAATTAAGCTCTTTCTATAGCATCAATAGCTTCAATCAAAAGGGCCATAGCTTGGGCAGGTCTGGGCCCTGTGCTTTGTGCCCTAGCTGTAGTCCACCATTTGTGAAACCTAAGAAGAGCTGACTTACAGCTGAGGACGAGATGGCCTCGCGCCTCGTCAGCGCAGACGTGCTGGGCCTCTGATCTGGAGGTGTTTCCAGAGCCACCTGCAGCAGCTTGTCATTTGTGAACTGTCACTTCACCCCACGACTGCTAATTTCTTTCTTTTCTTTTTTGAGACAGGGTCTCACTATGCAGTTCGGATTGGCCTTGGGCTCATTTCTGTGGCCCAGGCTGGTCTTGAACTCGCACCAAGCCTCCTGCCTCAGCCTTTCAGGTGCTAGGATTACAGGTGTGCGCCACCATGTCTCGCCACAACTGCTAGTTTCTGTGGGCTGGGTTGTTTCTTTTATTCGGTCAAAACATCTCCTTGCCAGCTGATCTACAAGTGCCCTCCACCCTTCAGAATTCTTGGGCCACTGGCCAAGCTATGAGTAGATTCCTCCATCCCACAGTGGAGACCTCTTGTCCCTGCTGGCTGGGCACATCCCAGACACAAGGCCTCGATGACCTTCACAACAGAGCAGAGGACAGGAGCCCTCTGCAACTCCATCCTCAAGCTTTACAACCTAGGGCTGAGCTGCCAACACCAGCCCCTGGGCAGTGGCAGAAAGCCAGGGCCAGCCTGGCTGCAGGGTGGGTGCTGAGCAGCTGTAGCCTGCGAGTAGCGCCACCTGCTGCCAGCTGCCCTGCCTGGCCCGGGCCCGAGGCACAGACGGCGCGCCTGCCTGCCCGAACACCAAACACAGAGAGCACCTTCACTGCCCAGACAGCTGGCGCGTGGCAGGGCGGAGAAGGCCCCTCAAACAGCAGCAGACTGCTCTGGGCACGCAGCAAGTCTCTGCCCGGCACAGCCTTTCACCCCCAAGGGCACCAAGTGGACCCCAGGAAAGCAGCAGTGTGGGCAGGGGCGCTCTCTCCCGTCCCCGTGGGGAAGCACAGGGCTCCAGATTGGTGCACACAGACCCCCAGGGCTTGGCGCAGCAACCAGAGCTCTCCAGGCCCGCTGCAGCACCTGCCAAGCCTCAGGACTGAGGGAGGGGGGCTGGGGAGATAGCTCCGAGGTACAAGTGCCTGCTGGGCAAGTGCAAGGTCGTGAGTTCAAACCCTGGTCCCACCAAAAAAAAAAAGGACTGAGGGAGAAGCCACTTCCCGACGTGTGCACGGGGCCACCAGCACTGCCCCCCCAAGCCTGTGTTCCTGAGCCGACTCTCATCAGGGACAGGGTCCTGCATATGGCCCCAGAAGCTGCTGAAGAAAGTGCAGGTTAGCTCCACTCTGGGTCACCTGCACTGTGACAATCTCAGAATCAGCCCAAAGTCACAGGCTGCTCCTGACGTCATCTGCAAAACCCTCAACATCTCACCAGGCGAGGTGGCGCATGCCTGTTACCCTAGCACTCACACTCTGGAGGTTGAGGCAGCAGGGTCAGGATCGCTATGAGTTTGAGGTCAAATAAACGTCAACCTCTTTCTCCTGCCGTCTTGGGATCCCACAACTTATCTAGTGGGGGAAGAAAACAAATTTATTTTGCTTTGCTTCTGAGATGGAATCTCACTTTCTAGCGTAGGCTGGCCTTGAACTCATGGAGATCCTCCTGCCTCAGCCTCCTGAGTGCTAGAATCATAGCCGCGAGCCAGCACACCTGGCTTTAAATTGAGGCTGCAACGAAGCGGACAGCCCTTTGGAGAGGCTGCAGCATGCTCCAACTCACACGCCGTGAAAGAGTACCTGGCACGACCTCTGCGTAACCTCCACATCCCAGCGCTGGGGGGGGGGGGGGACAGGACAAGATGGGCACTCAAGGGGACATGGCACAGGGGCCCCAGGGGCCCAGGCAGCTGCTGCCCATCGTTGGCAGTCCTCTCAGGTCCTACTGCCAGAAAGCAAAGGCCAGAGCTCCACACTCAGCTTTTAAACTTTCAAAATACCAGCTTTGGTGATGGACTTTCCTGATTGGCCACGGTGTACAATAAGGTGGCCTTCCAGCCAATCAGAATCCTGGTCGTTGGGAACCCACTGGGTGCTAGAGCAACTGCCACTCTCACTTGAAGTTGCTGGGTGTGGACGGAAGCACAGCAGGCAGGGTGAGAGCTTCTAGGCTCGGTTCCCAGGTTCCCAGGAGTTTGGCTTTGTCCCTTGTCAGCAGCCAGATTCAGCTGGTCTGTGGAGCTGAGCATTCTGTGTTCCTACACTCGCCTGTCCATGCCATGCTGGGGTGGAACCCGGGCCTCTGCACTGCCATCTTCATATTTACTTTGCGACAGGCCTCCCTCTACAGAGGTGCCCAGGCTGCACTTGCCTGTGTTCCTCTGGCTCCAGCCCGGCACACAGCTGGGAGGACAGGTGTCCCTCCGGTGCCCTGCTGCCTCTCATAGGTGAAGCCCTGCTAGAGCAGCAACACAGAGCGGGAGGCCAAGGGGCGTCCCCCCTTGGGCAGCAAAGTCCTCCCAGGCCCAGAGGCCCTGTGACATCACAGAACAAGGCATGGAGCCCCGAGCCCTGATCGGACCTCCTGGCTAGTGTGCACGAGGAATGCGGGGCACGTCTGCAATCGCAGCCCTGTGTATGTGCAGTGGCACTGGCTTACGTCATGGCTTCTCCAAGTCCTTGGCCTTGCTGCCTGGGGAGCCTGCATCCATGCTTCCCCCTGGACTGCAATAAAGACCACCAGCAGATCCAAGTTGGGTGAGCTAGGGGACCCCCTGCTTCCATCTGAGGCAGGGCAAGAGGACCAGTCCTTGCATGGAGCCGGACACAGACCTCACTGCTGCGGCAGGGTCAGCAGCAGGCGGCAGCCCAGCCCTTTTCTCTAGACACAGCTGAGCAACGACAGACACTGTCAAGCCCCTTAATCTTCCTTTCCTAGTTTGAGAGTCGCTATGTTGCCCAGCTGAGGCTCCAACTTGGGAGGGACCCTTCTGTCCCAGCCTTCCACAGGCTGGGATCACAGGCGTCAGCCGGCACACTTGGTTAAGTCTGCCTCCAGGAAATTCAGCCAGCCTCACGCCATAGCTCCATCCCTCTCCAACTCTAGGTGGCAGAAGGACAGCCCACCTCTCCAGGGCCAGTGTGCGGGAGCAAAGCCGATCACTTTGCGGTTTTGTTTTCACTCACTCTCCTTTTGCTGTGTGTACAGAAATAACACATGGTGAGCTTCAGTCCAGCCAGAGCTGCGCGTGTACGTGCCCACCGTGTGCAAGAAGGCAGGTCTGTGACTTCATTCACAGCTGCGTCCCCAAGGCAGCCGATCGACAGCTGCGCATTTTCCAGTCGTCGTGTCATTACCCCACGGAGGGCAGCAGGAACATGGGTCAGCACCCTACGTGACACACTGCCACCAAAACTGTGTTTCGGATAACGTGGTCAGATCCCAGCATCACCTGCTTCCTGCTTCTTAACGGACCTGCATGGGCTTTGGAGTCATTTCCAGCCGGACTACTCTCCAAGGCTGTGACCCCCTGGGTGGTGCCAGGCACAGAACCCAGGGGCACAGTACGCTTCTACCAGGAGCACTATCCCCAGCCTGGAAGCTAGGGCCACAGAAGCCCCCCCTCCCAAGGCCAAATGAGGACACGCCCTGCAGCACAGATTTATGCTGAGTAAGCCAAGTTTCTTGAGTGACATATAGCCAAAGTCCCTGTTTATAACCCTAAGAACCACCCGACTTCAAATACAAGGACTAAATCCTTACACCGGTTAAAGATCTGCGGTGAGGGCAACCTTGTTCCCTATTTTACACCCTTGTTTTGCTTTTTGAAACTGGGCTTTACTATGTAGTCTAGACATCCTGAACTAAAGACAATCTCCTGCCTCTGCCTCCTGAGGCTGGGACTACAGACTTGTACCACCAGGCCTGGTTCCATTTTCCAATTTCTTAATGACATATATAAATCCACGACACTTAATTTTAAATATTAAACGTTAAAACAGGTAAATTCAAAACCTGGAGGAATGGGGCCCGGCGGGATGGCTCAGTGGTCTAAAGCGCCTGCAAGCTTGGGCAGCTTCAGGGACCCCGGTTTGATCCCCTGCACCACAAGCTGCGCCAGCCCTGCCCTCAGGGTGGGCTGAACCGGACATAAAAACATGAGTGAATAAACAAACAAAGGTTCTGAAACAAGAAAAAAATAAATAAAATAAAAAAAATTATATATATAAAAAAAAAAAAAAACCTGGAGGAAGAACCTGGACCCAGGCCTCTTGCTCTCTGACCTCCCAGGAATGATGCATGGTCCACTCCCCCCAAGTTCCCCAGGGTCAGGAACCAGACCCCTACCCTTAAGCTTGTCAGCTATGTATTCCTTTGGTGGCCCTGAAGCACGCTTTCTGTTTCTAACATGGACAGGACAACTCAAATCTCCCCCACTGTCTCGGATTACCCGAAGAGGGCATGACGGGCTTCACATAGTCATGGAAGAGAAGGGAAAGATCCCGACGTGGAACTGTCGTGCAACCTACACAAAGGGTTCCGGGTAACCTGCAGCTGATGAGAATAGGGCCCTACACCTGCAGAAACTATTTGGCTTCGATATGGAACAACTGCGCCTGCTCAGAACCGTGTTCGACTCCACTTCCGTCAACCTGCCCGAGCCGCCGCCAGCATCTAGAGTGTTCTCGAAACCACTTGCTCAGCAGCCGCTCTGCCAATGCCCACTGCACCCGAGCGCGGCCTCCCCCTCCTCGGAGGCGCAGGGCCCCGAGGAGGGGTGACCAAGGTCTGGGGTGCAGAGCAGGAGAAAGAAACCCCTCCTCCATCCTCTAAGTTCTAGGGTACCCCGGGCGACCAGATCCATGAGGGAGACACAGTCTGCAGGGCCTAGACTGCTGCAGGCCGGGCTGCAATCACCAGGGCCTGAGGGC
The DNA here is from genome assembly GCA_004027025.1 of Myocastor coypus. Classification (NCBI taxonomy): domain Eukaryota; kingdom Metazoa; phylum Chordata; class Mammalia; order Rodentia; family Myocastoridae; genus Myocastor; species Myocastor coypus. The sequence continues at coordinate 12,463 of PVJA010014480.1, read as the reverse complement.
GAGGAAGGGGCGCAGGCGCGGACAGGCGACAATGCCGGTGCCGGGCGGGTGCCGGCAGGCAGAGACGGCGTCATAGCCACGCGCCCACCCACGACCCGACCTCCCGGGAGCACGATCCTCCTCTGCCAGGTCCCCGGGCAGTGTGGGCAAAAGCTCCGGGGAAGGCCGAGCCCCAGAGTGCCCTTGGGGTCCCCGATCCGGATCTCAGATACCGGGTCGCCAAGGGCGGGGCGGAGGCTCGGCAGCTGGACGCTGCGCCGCAGCAGGGCCGGCTTTCCCCCAACCCGTGGGGCCGAAGACCGTCACCTCTTGACCCTGCCGCCCGCTTACCTCTTGGCCTCTTCCTCGTCCAGCAGCTCCGGCTCGGTCGTCGCCATTACCACATCGCACTCCGCGGCCGCCGCCATCTTACCGCCGGGACCAGAGAGCCGGGCGGGAGGCCGGCAAGGAAGAGCACTTCCGGCCGGAGCATCGAGCGGTGGCGCGGAGGCGCGCCCAGAGAGGCCCCCCCGGGCTCGTCTACCAACGAGAGGCTCCGCCTGGGGACAGAGCGGCCTCGCGTCTCTGGAGGTCCATGGTGGTCGGGCGGAGGCGGGGGCCCAGGGACTGCTCCGGTGGGTGGGGGGCGCCACTTTACCCGCGGGAAGGATGGTGTGCCGGAGGGCGTTGCCTCTCGGGGCTTTGGCTTTCCTCATTACCCCGAGAGCCTGGTTGTCATTGCAACTTGCAATCCTACAACGATATGAATGGCTGGGGCAGCCTGAGTGGAATTGGTGACCGCGGATCTGGAGTCAAGGAGCCCCAGGGCTTCCCGCCTGGTGTCGGCGTGTGTCCGCAGCGTCCTCCCGCGAAAGGGAAGAAGACACTGGGATCCGGGTTCCCCCAGCTTTCATCGGACCCTACAGGCCCTGCCCAGGAAGCCAGGGGACGCAGGGCGTCCTCGCCCGCGCCTTTCATCCCTAGATCTCCAAGCAACGGCTGGTTCATCACCCCAATGACGCTGCCCTTTATGAGCTACTTTCATGTCGGCCGCCGGGAGCGCAGTCTCAGCAATAAGCCCAGAGAGGAGACAGGACAGGCGCCCAGCCCTGCCTCGGAGTTTATAAGGCAGCTCTTGGGGTGAGGTCCCCGCTCCTCTGTGTCCCCCAAGGTTCCACCCCTCATAAACTCGATAAACTCGGCTCAGCACGCTTGGCTGGCTGGAGGCAGTGTGGACGCGGACTCAGAGGACTGGGCTACAACTTAGTCATCCGTACAAGACCTCCCTCGCCCAAGCCAACAGTTGTAGAGTTGAATTAAATTAGGGCTTTCTGCGGTTAAACCAAGGGAGTTTGAGGTTCTCCTGTAAAGTTAAAGGGACGAAAACAGAAAAGGACGTGGGAACTTTAAAAGGTGCTAAGACTAGGGAGGTAACTCAGGTACCGAGCCCTTGCCTTGCAAGCAAGTGGCCCTGGGTGTTATCCCAGCGCTGCAAATTATCGATGTACCAGGAAGACAGTGTCAAGGCCCTGTGCTGTTTGCATGGCCCCCCCCCCTAGCAGAGCGCTGAGGGCAAGGGCATGGGCAAGCTGGCATGGGGAGGGCTAGGGCATTCAGCGGCCCTTTCCAGAATGCCCTTTCTGTGCTGAGTGGGAGGGCACAGGCGCACCGGCAGCTTGCACTCCTACCAGAGCTGGTCTCCCTGTACCCATCTTCCTCTCTGTGCTGTGCTACTGGAGCCAACTCCTTTACACCCACGGGTTCTCGACCCTGTCTCCAACGTAGACCCTTCCCAGTGTTCCAGATCTGTACACAAGTTTAGTGACTGGGTATCTCCTGCTGGTGAGGCTTAACCTGCTCTGAACTTACTTTCTCTCCAGCCCTGCACAACAGATAGAACAAATAGCGCACTTGATTCTCTTCCTCGAGTTCCCAGTTAGCTGCTTGGTCAGGTACAACCCCCCCTCCCGCTGCTACCTGAGACTGACTGCCCCGGTCACTACCAAGTCTCTCACTGGCTCTTCGGACATGTGGCCCGCCGCACTCGATTTCATCTCTGGCCCAGCGCAGTGGCCTCTGAATATCTGCAGTGCATGCAAGGGCCACGACCCCCACCATGTAGCTCCACTTGCCCCCAGCCCCCAGCCCTTCGCGATTCACGGAGACTTCCCTCCGGGCAGCTCTCCATGACGTTCCACAGTGCCCTACCCCTCCAGCTGTACTCACCATGGTGCACTGTGATTGCTGGGCTAGCCAGCGACTCCTCTGGATCGTGACATCCTGGGGTCAGCCACGTGGCAGCTTCTGGGCTCTTCCCTGCACGTGGCCCTGCACATGGTCCCGAAGACCTGGACGATGGGGTCTGACGACTACGCCTGACGACTACATGATTGCACAAACGAAGCGCTCGTGTAGGAGGGAAGCCTTTGAGAGAACATGTGGGCCCAGAACCCCCCTAAACAGCAGTTCACGTCTGGGAGCCTAGAACCTGCATCATCACTTGAGCACTACGAGGCCTGTTCCCGGCTGAGATTTCCTGCACCGGCCTCTGGGGGCGCTGTGCGGCCTGCGCTCGCTCCGCCGCCGGAACTCTAGGGGCGGGCGCACCGCGGGGGCGTGGCTCGACGGAGCCCACTTCCGCCCGGAGGCCGAGCCCGAGCCCCGGGTCCCGTCTGTCTGCCCCTCCTCCGGTCCCTGAGCGCTCCAGTGGGCGACAGGGGTGTGGCCGGGCCCCGGAAGGTGTGAAGCCGGTGTCGGGCTTCTCGGGCTGTGATTCGTTGTCCCTGGGTGTTTCTTAAAGGCCGGGCATGCTCTGTGGGAGGGGTCCTTGGCGGGCGCTGTCCCTGGGGAGCTGCTGCGAGCGCGATCTCTGCTGTCTGCTAAGGGGCTCTTTTTCTGGGGCTCCTGGGACCTCTTCAGGGAAGGCGATACTGACTGCATCTCCCCAAGCGGAGCGCTGCAGACCCCGGGAGCCGCGCTGCCACCCATGCCTGGGCTCTCAGTGGAGGGAGGGCTCCTTCTGCTTTGATCCCCTTCCCCCGCCTCACCCAGGTGCCTCTGTCCCTCCAGCTTGGGGGCAAAGCATGGGCAAGAGCTGTAAGGTGGTGGTGTGTGGCCAGGCGTCAGTGGGGAAAACTTCCATCCTGGAGCAGCTCCTGTACGGGAACCATGTAGTGGGTGAGTGTGGTTGGGGCTGGGGCTGATGGAAGGCATTTCCGCACAAGGACTAGAAGGGAATCCGACCACGGAAAAGCTCAAAGCTGCTCCGTATGGGTTTTTTGCACCATAAGGCTGGTGTGGCACACACCTGACATCCCAGCACGCTGGGAGCTGTGGCAGGAGGGACTGCTAGTTCAAGCCCAGCCCAGGGAATTAGTGACATCCATTCCAAATTTTAAAATAAAAGACTGGTGGCAGTTACAGAGATCTTGTTCTCATCCTCAGACCTGAGAAGGGAAAACGGTAAAAGTAATGTAACTGTCAGCTCTCCAGCATTAAACAGCTCTGAAAGGAAAAAAGTCCAGGATCTGGCTGAGTGTGATGGCACACATCTGTGCTCCCAGAACTTGGGAGGCTGAAGCAGGAGGATCATTTTCAGTTCGAGACCAGCCTGGGCTACAGAGTGAGCTCAAGGCCAGCCTGAACTGCATAGGGAGACTCTGTCTCAAAAAGAGAGAGGAAAAACCTGGATCCAGGTAGGGAGCAGGCCCTGTGTGGTGCACGGTTTTAGTGTGACTTTCATGTCAGTTGCCCCAAATCATTCTAGCCCCTCCTTGGCCCCAAAACACTTGGTCCTCCTATCAGGCTTCTTGCCCTGTTCCAGGCTCTGAGATGATTGAGACCCAGGAGGATATCTACGTGGGCTCCATTGAGACGGATCGGGGTGTCCGGGAGCAGGTACGCTTCTATGACACCCGCGGGCTCCGGGATGGGACTGAGCTGCCCCGGCACTGCTTCTCCTGCACGGATGGCTACGTCCTGGTCTACAGCACTGACAGCCGAGAGTCCTTCCAGCGTGTGGAGCTCCTGAAGAAGGAGATTGACAAGTCCAAGGACAAGAAGGAGGTGTGTGGCCAGCAGGGACAGGCCCAGGGTTGACCACTGGGCTCTTGGCCAGGAGGTGGGGCACTGGCCAGGCCAGGCTGTGCTGGGGGAGTCTTCATCCCCAGAGGTGGCTGCAGCATGTCGGGTTCCCCAGTCTGCACTGTGGTTCTGTGCTCTTTCTGAAATGCTTGAGGCACCCAATCCCAGCCCACAGTCACCCGAAGGCTTCTGTCCTCATCCAGGTCACCATTGTGGTCCTGGGCAACAAGTGTGACCTCCAGGAGCAGCGGCGCGTGGACCCGGACGTGGCTCAGCACTGGGCCAAGGCAGAGAAGGTGAAGCTGTGGGAGGTGTCGGTGGCTGACCGCCGTTCGCTGCTAGAGCCCTTCGTCTACCTGGCCAGCAAGATGACGCAGCCCCAGAGCAAGTCAGCCTTCCCCCTCAGCCGCAAGAACAAGGGCAGCGGCTCCCTGGATGGCTGAGCAGCTGCTGCCCATCACCCGCTGACCCCGTGGAGCCCGGGGCCCTGAGAGTGGGTGGGGGGAGTGAGGCCGGCCCCACTCAGCTGGGCAGCTGGGCTGTGCCCTCCTGGCCACTCTGGCCCCTCTCAGTCCCAAGTAGTGCAGCTAGTCTTCATTAGTGCCCCCTCCTCTCCGCACCTCATCCCTCTTAGCCGACATCCTGTCCTTTCTGTTGCCTAGGACAGTGTCCCTTCTGTCAGCCAGACAGGAAGAGGAACTGCCATGCCACAAGTGCCCAATCTAGGGTGATTTCGAGACAGGGTCTCTCTTAAGTTTCCCGGGCTGGCTTTGGTCTTGGATCCTCCTGCCTCAGCCTCCTGAGTAGGTGGGTTCCAGGTATGCGCCCCTATGTGTAGCTAGGGTCTGGTTCCAGTGACAGGGTTACCAGTCCTCCAAGCTTCCAGCTGTGTGTGTGCGTACACATGCGCACACCCCTTGAGGTCCCAGCCTGGGTGTACAGGTGTTGTGTACATATGGGGTGTTTGTTAGGCCCAGCTCCTCACCCCTCGCCAGACTCTTCTGCCTAGAAGAAGCCAGCTCTTGGGAGAGTGTGTCCCTGTCCCCGAGTCCTGTGTCCTCTGGCCCGGAGACGGCCCTGCTGCCCAGGCGATCCTTCTCTCCCAGGTCCTTGCCTGCCCTTGGCCTCTCCCTCTTCAAGGTGCTTGGCCCCAGCCCTGGCGGCTGGATCCCGCTCTCCCCAACCACCAGGGGGCAGCGGCGCGCCGCCCTCAGTGCGCTCCCAGAGCAGTGCCTGGCCTCCGGAGCGTCTCTCTCTGGCGCCCATGCCCCTGCCCGTCAGCCGAGGCTGACCCGGTGCTTGCCTCCCCCTCTGACCTCGGACGCCTACACAGAGGCAGGCGGAGCAGTAGCAGCTCCAGGGAGCTCCTCGCCGCCTCAGCGCCACGGGCCTCTACCACGTGCCCCGCACGGGCCATCCCAGCCTGGCCCCGCTCCTCAGGGCAGCGCCCGGCTGGGAAGGGAGACTTAGGGCAGCCACCCACTGGCTCCGCTCAGCGCTCATTTATTGACGCATTCGTTGACACAGTAAAATCACAACTGCTGTTATCAAAAAGTTCTCTTTGTCACTTTCCCACTGGAAGTAACCCCAGAAAGGAAATTAGGGGGCTTTGGGGTGGGCGGGGCCCAGCTGCGCAGGGGCTGCTGAGGACCACGTGGGAGCGGGAGCTCGGGGCAGGAGCACTGCGTGAGAGCTGAGCCGGGTCCCCTGCCACACCCCACGGCCTGGCTCCCGATCAGCTGGAGCGCATCCCCGCTCGAGAGCCCCCTCCCTAATCTCCAGAGAACCTAAGGAGGAGCTCTGGACAGAGGGCACAGATAGGTCCCCAGGCTGGGAGAGGTCGTCCCTGAGTGGGCGAGGTTTTTGGTTGGACAAAGCACCACAGGGCCTGGGCTGGGGTTTGGCGTCGATCTTGGGGTGTGGTGGGTGGGCTAGGAGGGCCATGGCTGAACCCCGGTGTGCAGCAAGGGCAGCCCACAGAAGCAGCCCGCGGCTGCCGGATAGGCAGGGCGAGGCCCCTGGGGAGTGGGCCTGGCGAGGCTAATAGGGCGCAAAGACCACAGGAGCGGGGGTGGCGCGCACTGCTCCGGCAGCCGTGCGGAACAGAGCCGCAGCTCCCAGGACGGGCGCGGGGAACAGGGCGGTGGGGCCCGGCCGGAGGGCCAGGGGTCCCGGCAGGGCGCAGATGGCGGGGGCGGCGGCCGCGGCAGGCAGCGGGCTGGGTAGGAGGCGGGCAGCCAGCGTCCTGGTGAGCTGCTTCTGCAGGGCCAGCCTGGACTGCAGAGGGACAGCGCGTTGGGCAGAGCACACCTCCTGGGCATCAGGTGCTTCCTGTGGGGCTCCCTGCCTCCGGTTCCAGACCACCGCCCATCCTCCCATCAGCCACCTGTCTTCCTGCCCCAGGGAGCACAACCTTGGACAGGGGACAGGGCAGGGACGCGGTCTCAGGAGATCCAGGCCACCACCCCACGCCACCTCCCCGGACATTCCCAAGGCTGCTGGGTCCCACTCCCAGCCAGCCGCCCCGCCCACCCTTTCCCAGCTGAGACCTTGAGGACGCTCACGGCCAGCGCCGCCTGCCTGTGCAGCTTGCCGTGCAGGCTGGAGACCTTGGGGGGCTTCCCAGCCAGGCGGTCCTTGTGCCTCCGGCTGCTCATGTGCTGGCGGGCAGAGGGACAGAACCGCGTGAGGACCACTCTGCCGCCCTCCCCCACCTGGCCCTGGCCGCCCCCTCCGCCCTGGCCGCACCTGCTTGAGTTGAGTCTCTGAGTTGACCTGCAGCTGACACAGCGCACAGTGGAAAGGGGGCCTGGGACTCTGCCGGCTGCCCCGGAACCCCGCCGCTCTCCCAACCTTGTGTCTGGCCCCTCCCCGGGACACCGTGCGGCCAAGGGCCCTGCGGGGAGCACCCTGCTGGCCCTCCACCATCCACCGGTGCCTGGCCCCTGGGAGGGAGAAGACCCCAGCCGTCAGAACCAGAGGGAGGGTCAGGTACCTTTTTTTACCCCAATTCAGGGGATCCAACTCAGGACCTCGCGCCAGCCAAGCAGGACCTTGCGCCGCAGAGCTGCCTCCCTGGCCTCAACTTTCATTCTTGCTGCCTCAGCTCCCCCACCCCAAGGCTTAGCAGGAGCCCCAAGAATGCCTCCCTGTGCCCACGACTCCAGGCCCCCCTGGTGAGGCCTGGTCTCTGTCCCTCCCGGCCCCCAGCCCAGTGCGCTGACCTGTGTTATGGGCCTGAAGCTGAGAGGCAGAGTTCACAGTCACCTTGCAGGTGGGACAGTAGAGGCGCCCCCTTTCTCGGCCACCTGCCCCGCCCCGGCTGCTCCCCGCAGCTGCCACTGCTGCTGCCTCAGGCTCAGGCCCTGGAGCTTCCCTTCCTGGCTCTGGGGAGCAGGGGTGGCTGCAGGAGGAGGCAGAGGAGGCTGCGTCCACCACGTCTGTGTGGCCCGGCTCTGGGGCTGGGGGCTCCAGGGTCCGTGGTGGCTGGCTGAGGGGAGCAGCCGTGGGTGCTGCGGAGAGACAGAAGGTGCTGGTGAGAGGCTCCGGGCCACCGTGGGCAGCTGACACAACAAAGTGCGAGAGCTGGGTCTTCAGAGGCTCCCGTGGCCCCATATCGGGTGAGTCCATGGAGAGCTACGAAGCAGCTGATGGCAGCGAGCCACAGCCTGTGATGCAGTCATCAGCACTGCCCCGTGCCCGAGAGAGGCAAGCAGCAGCCACCGTGGAGCCCACACACGCTGACTCACCAAAGCCAGGTGTTGGTGATTTAGCCTATGAGGAGTTAGGATGGGATCAGAGCTGCCCCGGGTGCAGGTGGATAGCTAGACCTGGCTGAACAGCGTGTACCCGCCCCCCCAAGTCGTATCTCTCTGGAGCGCAGAACATGACCGCACTTGGAAACTGCCTTTGCCGATGGGGTCCAATAGCAGGAGCTGGTGCCGTGTGAGTGCCCAGATCCAGGCACTCAGGAGGCTGAAGGGGTGGGGCTCAAGTCTGAGCCCAGTCTGAGCGGCCCAGACTTAGGGAGGCCCTGTCTCACACTTTAAAAATTAGTTCAGATGCAGTCACAGGTTGAGACTCAGCCAGTGACTGCTGTCCCCATGAGATGCCCCCAGGACACAGGGACGACACAAGGGATTGGCATGAATGCCAGGAGGTGGGGACAGCAGCCCCTCTGCGGCCCAGGGGAGGAGCTGGCACCAGGGCCACCTGCATCTCAGAACCTGCAGCTGTTCGTCTCCTCAGTGGCTATGAGGCAACGGGGGGCCTGCTGGGAGTCCCCACCCGGACACTGCGGGCCAGGGCCACTCCCGGAGCCGCCCGTCTCCTCTGCACGTGCACGGCTCCGTGCCCCGAGGATGCCACACCCCCTCTCGGGAATCGAGGCACTCAGGACTGACCTCTGGCTCCTGGCTCTCCCGGGTCCCCACCAGCACTGGCAGGGGTCAGGGTTGGGGACACAGTGGCCCCATCCCAGGCCGGTGTCTGCAGCCTCTGCTTGTTCTTGGCAGCTTCGACAGCCTTGAGTTTTCTGGCATGTTTGTGGCCTTTATAGTGGGCCTCAGCCTGGTTCTGTGGACAGGAGGCAGGGGTCACGGCCCAGCCAGTAGCAGCAGCTGAGCCCCAGGAACCATCCCCAGACGCCCCAGGAGGCACGATCTCATCACTCCCTCATCATAGCTGGTGTGTGATCCTGAGATTTAGAAACTGTATGTTTTGGTTTTTTTTTTTTTTTTTTTTTTTTTTTTTTTTTTTTTTTTTTGTCTTTTTGAGACAGGGTCTCAGTATGCAGTTCAGGCTGGCCTTGAGCTCACTTTTGTAGCCCAGGCTGGTCTCGAACTCACACCGATCCTCCTGCCTCAGCCTCCCGAGTGCTGGGATTACAGGCGTGCACCACCACACCCGGCTTGGTTTGGTTTCTTGAGACAGGGTCTCACTGTGTAGCCCAGGCTGGCCTCAAACTCTCAGCCTCCAGAGCGTTGGGCCGCAGGGCCGCAGGGCCTCAGGCCCTGGCCACCAAGTCCCGAGGACAGACGGGAAGGAAGAAGCAGCCCCCTCCCTGCCCACTCACTGCCGAGTTGAACCTCAGATGACAGATGTTACAGGAAATGCATAGCTTCTTCTTCAGAGGGGAGGGGACTCCAAAGGTGTGGCTGATGACCGCTTTCTGCACTGGGTCCATCTGTGTGGGGAGTGGGAGGCGCACACCCTGAGGTTGGCTCGGGAGGCGATGGAGCCAACCCCAGGGACAGACAACTAGGGTCTGCAAAGGAGCATCCCATCCTGTGGCTTGGCTGGGGACAGGCAGGGCCACCTGCACATTCAGAGAACGGCCTTGTTGGGCTCCGTTCTGCTGTCTTTCCTTTCTTTCTTTTTTTGTATTTTGGTCTTGATACACAGTCCAGGCTGGATTTGAACTCACTGTGCCGACCAGGCTGATTTTCAAATCAGGGAGATTATCCTGTCTCGGTCTCCCAAATGCTGGGGTTGTAAGTGTGTACCACCACACCCAGCTAGGCAGGCCCTCCTTTTGTGTGTGTGTGTGTGTGTGTGTGTGACTAGGGTTCTAGCTCATGACCTTGCGCTTGCCTGGCAGGCACTTGTGCCAAAGAGCTATCTCCCTGGCCCCCTCCTATCTTTTTTTTTAAGAGTAAGTTTATCTCTTTAAAAAAAAAAAAAACTTGGGCCCGGCGGCATGGCTCAGTGGTCTAAAGCCCCTGCTTGGGAAGGTTTGGGAGGCTTCAGGGACCACGGTTTGATCCCCGGCGCCACATGCTGCGCCAGCCCTGCCCTCGGGGCAGGCTGAGCCGGCCATAAAAATGAGTGAATAAACGGAGGTTCTGAAACAAGAAAATAAATAAATAAAATTTAAAAAAAAAAAAAAATAAAAAAAAATAAAAAAATAAAAAAATAAAAAAAAAAAAACTTTATTTACGTTATGGCTGGTTCAGCCTGCCCTGGGGGTGGGGCTGGCACAGCATGTGGTGCCAGGGATTGAACTGCGGTCCCTGTGGTTGCCTAAGCAGGAGCTTTAGACCACTGAGCTGTCTCACTGGCCCCAGGTCCTCCAATCTCTTCGGTGACAGCGGAGGCCCAAGCTGAGGTTCCCCGAGCACTGCTACCTTGCTGGAATATTCTCTGAGTGCTTCCTTTCTTTTCTTATTGTGGCGTTTGTTGTTCCTTTTCTTGGGGGCCCCGCTGTCTGGTTTGTCCTGAGGAACTTTTGCAATCTCCCCACAGGACGAGGACAGAGGCTTCAGGATGGCACTGAGGACGGCAGAGGGTTCTAACGGACACCTGAGGAAGTGGCCCCGAACCAGTGCAGGGCCCTGACGGCAGGACAGAAACCCAGAGCCCTGTCCCCAAGGTCCCCACACCCCTTAGGACCTGCTGCCCCCTGGGTGGTGGGGAGGAAACTGTGAAGGAGTCTGACTTTCTGTCTCAGGGTGGCCAGAGCTCTACACAGTCTCCTGTAAGTCCCAGGATGAAAACAGGAAGGTTTCTTGTGTCCGTGGGTGACTTAGCGTCCACAGTCTACACCCACGTGTGCGTATACTCAGACTGGAACAGGTGCAGCACAAGTTCACACGTTGTTGGACAAGCAGAGACCGGCACACACTTCAAGCAACAAGTACTCCAACGCCAGGCACACACACAGCAGACACACAGAGAAGGCACAGAGACTACACCGGGTGTGGGGGTGCACACCTGCCGACCCAGCACTCTGGGGGGCCGAGGCAGGCGGATGGAACACTGAAGCCCCACTTGGACAGCCTAGCAAGACCCTATGTTGAGATAAAAAATAAAAGGGCCTGAGGATATAGCTTAGCGGGAAGATCCTAGGTTCAGTGTCCAGCACTAAAAACAAATACCCCAGCACTTAGAAGGCTGAGGCAGGAGGATCACTACAAGGTTGAGGCTAGTCTGAACTGCACAGTGAGCACCTGCCTGAAAAAGAAAGAAGAAAATAAAAATTAAAAGAAGAGGAGCCGGGCGTGGTGGCTCACGCCTGTAATCCCAGCACTTGGGAGGCTGAGGCAGGAGGATCGCTGCGAGTTCGAGACCAGCCTGGGCTACAAAAGTGAGCTCAAAGCCAGCCTCAACTGCACAGTGAGACCCTGTCTCAAAAAGCCAAAAAAAAAAAAAAAAAAGAAGAGGACCGGTGAGATAGCTCCATGGACTAGGCGCCTGCTTAGGCAAGCACAGGGACTGGGGTTCGATCCCTGGCACCACATGTAGTGTCAGTCCTGTGCCCAGGCACACTGAGTCAGCCACTAAGACCAGGTGTGATGGCGCATGCCTACAATCCCAGCCATGGGGAGGCTGAAAACGGGAGGATCACTAGGAGTCCCCAAGCTGCAGAATGAGACCCTGTACCAGATACATAAAAAAAGAGAGCTGATCACAAGCACACAGGACCCCCCCCAACACACACACACACAAACTCAGCCTTACAGGCAACACCCAGACCTGCTCAGTGGCAGGCGCAGACCCACCCCAGACCTTACCACGGAACCCAGGAGGAGTTGTAATGCTGTAGCACTGCCTAGGAAACAGCGGGCAGGGGAGAGGTGGGCATGCTCCCTGCTGTCCCTGCCCCCGTCTGGGCAGTCCCTTCCACTGCCCCAACATCTCCCGCTCTGTACCGTGCTGAAGTTGGAGAAGAGGCCCAGAGGAGTGGTGCCCTGGAGGTGGAAGGCCAGCAAGTGCTTGATGTCCAGCGCAGGCTGAGGAAGCCGGGCGGGCAGCGGCAGGGGGCCCAGCAGCGGGCTGGGGGTGCTGGAGGCCGGGCCTGCAGCAAGATGGGCGGAGAGGGGCAGGGGTGAAAGGGTGGCACACCCTCCCCCGCCTGAGGGCCGAGGGCTTCCTGGGTGGGCCCGGGACAGAGCTGGGTCCCCTTCACAAAGCAGCAGCCATCAGGCTCTGTCCCTGAAATGTCTGTCCCTCCTGGTCCATGGAGCCAGCCTAATGGCAGAGGGGGACAGAGGAGCAGGGCCGGGCCCAATACACGCATCACCAGAGAGGCTGCAGGAGGTGCCTGGTGTCCACGTTATTGCAGATTAATTCTAAACTCCTGAGGCTCAGGGGATGCCCACCCACTCCTGGCACTGATTGTCCCATCCCACCCTTCAGAACCCCAGTTATCTGTAGGAAGGGCTGACAAGAGGGCCGGGCCGGCCTTGATGTCCCGGTGAACCTCTTGCCTCAGCCTCCTGGGTCCTGGGCTCACAGGCGTGCACTGCCGTGCTGGCTTAGCACTGGAGGTTCACAGTCTTTGGTCTCAAGAGCCAGAGACGTAGCCGGGCGTGGTGGCGCACACCTGTAATCCCAGCACTTGGGAGGCTGAGGCAGGAGGATTAGTGTGAATTCGAGACCAGCCTGGGCTACAAAAGTGAGC
>PVJA010014479.1:0-47311 GCA_004027025.1 Myocastor coypus | reverse complement strand
TTTTTTTTTCTTTCTATTTTCTATGCAACATCAATAGGGAGGTGGGTCATGCCCACACACTGTACTCTGTAGAATGATTGTGAGGACAATATGCAATATGTCAACTTTCAAAGAAAAGAAGGGGAAAAGGAAAAAAAAAAGTAATGTGGATTTAGAAAGGTTAATGTTTAATTGTTTGATCAATCTTATATACCTATATGTATCAATCTAAACTGATCTGATGATGAAAATATGTAATTTAACCATTGTTAAATTTAAACAATAAAAAATTGAAAAAAAGAGAAAAAAAAGAACTTAATGCAATATGTGATTAATAAACACTAATCAATCAACTTTAAAAAAAATAAAGTCAACAATCCAAGAATCAATAACCTTCTGTCTGTTCACAAGCAACAAACTTTCAAAGAAAGAAATTGAAGAAAACACACCCTTCACAATAGCATCTAAGAATAACATCCACTAGAATCAACCTAACAAAGGATGTAGAGGATCTAGACAGTGGAAATGACAGTACCCTTAAGGATAAGATTGAAGAAGATATCAGAAATGGAAAGATATCCCTTTCCTTTACCCCTGGATAGGTTAGAACCAACGTAGTAAACATGGCAATATTCCCAAAACTGCTCTACAGATGTAATGCAACCCCAATCAAAAGACCAATACCATACACCACAGAATTAGAGAAAAATTTCTAAAATGCATTTGGAGCCACATGAGACCTAGAATACAAAACATTTGAGGGAACAAAGACAAGCCAAGGAGTTTCACAATCCCTAACCTGAAATTAGCATGGTACTGGGAAAAAATTAATAAAAAGTATTTTAAAAGGTCTGAGGATCAGTGGAACAGTAGACAAGATGCAGGTGCAAACCCCCCCATGCACACTCAGCCACCTTATTGCTAAGAAAGAAGCCAAATGTACTGACTAGAAGATAGATAGCCTGGCTAATAAATGGCACTGGAAAAACTGCATTCCACATAGCAAACAATAGATATTTGACAGATGATAGATAGATAGTTAGGTAGATAAATAGATAGATAGATAGATAGATAGATAGATAGATAGATAGACAGACTAGAAACACATCTATCATTATCCACTCAAATAAAGTCAAAATGGCCCAATAATCTAAATATTAAAACAGAAACCCTGAATCTGCTGGAAGAGAAGATAGGCAGAAATCTCAAAGACATAGGCATAAGCAGAGATGTCATAAACAAAATGCAGACTGCAAGGAAAATAGTACAAAAAGCAGCAAATGGGATCTCACCTTATTAAAAAGGTTTTGCACAGCAAAGGAAATCACTGACAGAATAAAAAAGGCAACTCATAGAGTGTGAAAGAAGTACAGCCATTTGTCCCTCACACAAAAGATTTCTATTAGGGTCAGCAATATAGCTCAAGGGTCTAAACACCTGCTTAGAAAAGCACAGGGACCAGAGTTCTATCCCCACATGCCTTGCTGGCCCAACTGCAGGCATGCTGATCTAGCACCAAGATCAGGCATAGTGGCACATGCCTGTAATCTCAGCCTTGGGAAGACAGAAAACAGGAGGACCGCTATGAGTCTGAGCTGTGTGGTGAGACCCTGTACCAAATAATTTTTTTTTTAAAAAAAGACTTCTATCTCAAACATATAAAGAATTCTTAAAAATCAGGTCCCCAAAATTCAAAAACCCAATCAAAAGATGGGTATCTGAGATAAATAAAGACTTCTCAGATAAAAAAAAAAAAAAAAAAAAAAAAAAAAAAAAAAAAAAAAAAAAAAAAAAAAAAAAAAAAAAAAAAAAAAAAAAAAAAAAAAAAAAAAAAAAAAAAAAAAAAAAAAAAAAAAAAAAAAAAAATCAAATGGCCAATGAATACATGAAAAAGCATTCAACATCGTTGGTCATTTTAGACTTGCAAATGAAAACCACACTCAGGTTGCTTCTTACTCCAGAAAGAGCGGCCGTCATCAAGAAATCATCAACCATTCACTTCCTCTCTCCTACACACAAGAACACATATGAAGCTTTATTTAAGTTTTCTCTAGTTTTGGATCTCAATTCAAAAGTTGCCCTAGGGTAGGTTTCTGACTTGCTATGCATTTTGCAGTTCATCATTTGTACATTATAGAAATTTTTATCTTGGCTTACATTTTGGTGAGTTTATAATTTTATATGTATTTTAATGACTGCATGACTAGCTTATTTCATTGGTGTTTATTTTGATAAAATCAGATAATTTCATATAAAAATGTCAAATATTTCTGAAGCCATAAGCTCTTACATATCCATAAAAAGAGAAATCATCAACCAATAACAAACGCTGGAGAGGCTGCAGGGAAAAGGAACCCTTCTCCACCGTTGGCAAGAAAGGAGACTGGTGCAACTCTGTGGAAGTCAGTGTGGAGAGTCCAAAAAAACTAGGATTAGAGATCCTGTGTAACCTAGCTATTCTCCTTCCAGTTAACTTCCTTGAAGAGTTAAAAACATCATACCATGGAGATATATGTGCAACCATTTTTATAGCTGCCAATCTGTAATAGCTACATCTTGGAAGCAATCCAAATACTCACCAGCTGATGAATGGTTTTTTTGTTTGTTTGTTTGTTTTTTAATGTGATATTTTAGCTGGGGGTGGTGGCACACTTGGGAGTCTGAGTCAGGAGGATCGGTGCAAGTTCTCGAGACCAGCCTGGGCTACAAATGTGAGCTAGAGGCCAGCCTCAGCTGTCTAGGAAGAACCTATTTCAAAACAACAACAAAAAAGTAATATTTTATTACTCAGCCATAAACAATGATAAACTGGAAACTTTTATAGATAAATACATGTAACTCGAGACCACTCTTGTAAGTGAAATGCCTGATCCATATATTTGAGTGCCCCACTGTTTCCCTAGTGTGAGAAGCTAAAAGAGTAAATAAGATCCATATGAGATGTTGTGAACTGGGAAGAAGCTGTTCAGGAGAAAAGACCAACTAGGACAGGGGAAAGGGGAAAGGAAAGAAGGGAAAAAGAAAAAAAATGTATTTACATATAAGATAGTTAAGATAGTTAAGTTATATAGCTAATTTCTCTTAGTTCATTGAGAAGAAGTGTTTGTGCTAATATTTTTGGACAAGATATCATACCTGTATCTTCTACCCTGAATAACTACTATGAAGGTAACAATATGCAATGTATTAATTATTGTAATTCTCCTATTAACCTATTTAGAAACTGTTTCATTGGATTATTTTCTCTTTAAAATAAAAAAAAAAACAGTTCAGAGACTTCATCACCAACAATAAAGGATGATTAAGGGAAAATCTCCCAAAAGAAGGCAATAAATAGAAATATGAATCTATGAAAAGGAGCCAGACATAATGTCAATAGGAAAGGTAAGAAGTAAATTCTTTTGACTCTGAAAGATCATTTCAAAAGATAATTGTCTAACTAGAGAAATAGTAATTGCAAAAATGTGCCACTTACATGAAATATAGAAATAAATTTTACCCCAGCAAGAGCACAAATGCAAAATGTCAACAGGGAGACAATTTTAATACTTTATAATATATGTGAGTTGCTACAACATTACTTGAAGTTAGACTGTGATAAGACAAGTATGTATACTACAAATCATCAGAAAAAGGGAGGAACCAGAGCTGCAAAGATAGCTCAGTAGAATAAGCGCTTGCCTGGCAGGCACAAGTACCTGACTTCAGTCCCTGGTTCCATCGAGAGAGAGAGAGAGAGAGAGAGAGAGAGAGAGAGAGAGAGAGAGAGAGAGAGAGAGAGAGATTGAGGAACAGTTATAGATGTAATAAGGGAAATAAAACCATAAAATATTATATTAAATAAGAGAAAATGAAAACCAAAAAAAGACAGGTATAAGCCAATATAAGCAAATTTATAAACAATTATACAATAAAATGCTAAATATTAATGGTTTATGAATTTCAATTAGAAATACAGATTTCAGATGTTTTGAGCTAACAATCACTTCTATTTTATAACAAATCTGACATCCTACTTGCAACATTAAACAAATGTTAATGTTAACGTAGAACTTCATCATTGACATTGGCTTTCTCCATTAAAGTCTCAAAGTGTAGAATTTCTCACTGTCCTTTTCTCTGCTATTCCCTGCTCTCTACCCCCAAGAAGAAGTCAGAGGGAAATGCCGGCGCTCCCTCCCGAGCAGGTGGCCTCTGGCCATGCCCACACTCATGTGGCCTCCATGCCTTTTCTCCTGGAAGCCAGGATCCTCCAATTGCTGAACAGGTGTTGCGAAGTCAAATGTGAAAACAACAGTGTGGCTCAAATATATGCTTCCATTAAGAAATTCAACTGAAAAGCAGATTGGAAATCAATGTGACTATACTATAAAATCTCGAGTTAAAAGAATTCAAAGTGGGTATTTGAAAATCCACTTGATAAGGGTCATTTTGTGGTGGCAGAGGGACCAATCCTTCAAGACAGCATTGTACAGGTTTTAAGTAAGCAGTAGAAATACTGGCAGAATTGAAAGGCAAAAGGCATAGCCCATGGTTCTACTGGAGTATTTTCACAACCCTCTCCCAAACACGGGCAGACGAAGTAGTCAGTAGGTGTCAGGATGCAGAACAGTGCAACTAAGCATATAAAGACAATGTTGATGTTAACTGAGTCAATTTGACCCAATTGTCCATTACAGAATATTCCAAATAAAATAAGTTCTCCCTAAAATTTAAAGATGTAAAGATAGTACAGTAATGTTACCAATAGTCTACCAAGGCTCCAGCTCAGTAGTCCACAATAAGGGCCTGACTTTTAAGTGTCTCTCAAGCTTGGGTTATTTGAAGCTTGACAGCCACATGAAAGTAGAGCAATCTAAAGATAATAGACCTATTGTGAGATCCACTAACGAAGGAGATATCTAATGCTTGAACTTCAAGTTTCCTCAAATTTTCAAGTGTTTGGGTTTTATTATAATGTGTAACACTTACTGCTCACTATTTGGCCAAATATCTACAAGCTAAGGGTGCTAGCTCCTTTCAGTGTAAAGACTAGGACAGCATGCACAAGTACGTGCTCAGTTAGCAAACACTTCAGTTCACGTTAAATCTGATGGTGTGACACCTGGTCATCAGTATTTCCACTAATGGTGCTGCTTAAAATTGTCCTAAAGCTGAGTGCACTTACAAAACTTAAGTACAGTTAAGATCATGGGACGCCTGGCTTACCCCGATACCGCTGAGGGAGCCTGGCTGCTCCCTGCAAAGCTGAGCCTAGCGCTCCTCAGCCCCTTCCGATGTGCTAGGGTCAGGCAAGGCAGGTGGCCACAGCAGATGGTCACCACGGACACCACGCGCCTCCGCTCCTGGCCCCGGTCTGAGTGGGCCTCCAGGACAGGCCCTGCTGCAGCCCTGCCTGCTGTTCTCCCAACCCATGCGTGCTGCTTCCAGTCAGAAAGCAGAAAGGAGACCAATCGGGCCGTCCGCTAAGATTTGGGCCGCGGAGTGCAGGCCTCCATTCTGGTGCTCTTCCGCGCCAGCTGTGCTTCGGACACAGCCCAGCCCTCACCGCAACGTCCTTCCGGGTCTGTGATAATAACAGTCCTGCCCTTTTCAGAACTGTTGTGGGGACCGTGCCTAAGTCAATATTTAAGGGCTTCCGATCGCGCATGGTCTCGAAGTACGCATCCTTCACATGTTAAAGATTTCAGGCCGCTGCCTCCCTCAGGCCGCTGCCTCCCACATTTTAAAATTTCCTATTGTTCCCAGTAACAAGGTTTTCATCCTCAAAATACCACCTTTATCTTCCAAGCTCGTCTCCGTATGTATACACAAAAATGTCAAGTTTCCTGAAAGTGCAGTCACGTATCCTTGCTGCGGAAGCACCGTGTGGCTCGGACATCTTTCTCTTGTCTCTGCCCTTACTCCTGAGTCTCCGTTCAGGTATGGCTGCCCACAGGAGGCTCTCGCTGGCCTCCACGACTGCAGACTCGCTCTCGGGGCCCTGCTGCACTGTCCCGCACCGCGGTACACTGGCTGCCTGGTTCGTCGCACACGTGGGCTCCACTCTAAGGGGCTGCGTAACAGAGGACTACTTTGTGCACCGTTGGGACCAGTACGCACCAGTAGGAGTCCACCTCCAACATAATTATCTCATAGAAAAAAAGAAAAAAGAAGCCAAAAAGGACAAATATATTAAGGAACAAATGAACAATGGAGCGACTGTATCATAAAAAAAAAAAAAAAAGACAGAGTAAGCTTGCTGCATCATGACCTCACCAACTAGCTAGGATGTGGTCTGCAGCCATAGGCATTCACGAGAGAGAGAGAGAGAGAGAGAGAGAGAGAGAGAGAGAGAGAGAGAGATATTATGGTAGTCTGTGATGTTGCTTCCAGTAGATTCAAGCATGTGACGTTAGCCACAGAGTTCAAGAAATCTGAAAGTCCACTGAAGAAGCACTCAGCTCCATCTCTGTTACTCCAGATGCTGAGGTAGTGACATGCACGTGTATGAGAGAGAGAGAGAGAGAGAGATCTCAGGATCATGCATATCTGCTTATATCCTGTCAAAGCGAGATACAGCCAAATACCTCAACGTTGCTATCTGCAAACCACAAGTAACAAATTACACCCTAGTGGGGGAACTTGGATGAAGATTGTAAAACTTCATACAGCAAGACAAAGATATTCCCAGAAAAAAAAAAAAAATCTTTCAAATTGTAATACAGCTTAATTTTATTTGACACCATCAACTCTTAATAATAACACGCTTTGTAGAAGACATTATTTTCGCTGTTGTATAGTTTGTTAGGACAAGTCTCACAGTGTAGTTTGAGAGAAATATGCATAGAATCATTGTGATGAAACCATATCCTATGTAACTCAATTTTTAACCTGAAGCATCCTTTTTCCGTGTCAGATACAATGATTGAAAACAATAGAGATTCACAATGACCATAAAGGGAAGTAATTAATTTAATATGTTCAGTCCTGCAAGCTGAGATATTTTGCAGTTTGCCAATGAATTTAATCATCTTAACTGCTTTATTTTCATTTAAATATTGAGAGGGTTTTTTTTTTTTCTTGCTATTTTTTGGAAGGCAAAAATTCAGTGACACAGTAGTCAGTGAATAGAGTCTATGCTTCTACAAAAACAGGGCTGGTTCTACTCATTCCTTTGCCCACAGGGACCCAGCATTCTGTTGAGGAGCAATGGCACAAGAGTATCCTGGACCCCTGAAGTAAGGATTCCCTGACCTCAGGGTTGACTCCACCAAGCCTGCACCTGTGTACCCGTCTGTCCTGAGAAGGGGATTACATTTGCTTTTTTTTTTTTTTTTTAATAATGTTGTGATAAAAATTGCCAGTAGAATTTTGCTGACACTCTGGGAGCAAATCTGCTAATGGGAAATGTGACAGAGGAGGAATATGGGAAGAGAAATGATTTTCTCAGAATGGTCATTGGATCTGGGGTGAAATAATCAGGTTTTTGTTGTCTGTTTTGTTTTCCTACTGGGGATTGAACTCAGGACTCTGCACTTGCCAAGCAGGCACTTATGCCACTGAGCTACCTACCTCTCTAACCAAAACATCTCAGCCCAGGTAATCTCACTGCCTGTTGTTTCCTAGATAAGGCAGCAGCATCAGTAGACAATCCTATTGGTGCACAGCTCTCTTACAGATAGTTTTTACTGAAAGGAATATGATCATTTTGCAGGTGAACACATGGATGCTTCTGGGTGAGCTTTAGCAATGACCACGGTGGCCAGACATGCCCCAAGGAACTCCAGGCAGAAAAAGAAGCCAGGTGGTGCAAGGAAAATGATTCATAAACTGCATGGCGTGAAAACAAATGCATGGCACTGGTGTTTCCGTAACAACAGAAATTCTTTGTTGTGGGTCTGGTCTCTGAGTAGCTCGCTTTTGGTCTCTGCTAGGAATTAGTATTTAGAAGCCATGATACCACATTTTCTGGTTAGGTGTCTTGCAAGAGTATCCAGCCTTACAGAAAAGAGAGGCAATGGTGGAGTAAGACAGACCAATAAAGAGACAGAATTAGAGATAGTGAGAAGAGAATGAGAAAAGTAGAGGTAAAGAAGAGGATTTGGTGTTAAATTCCCTGAATGCAGAGTTTCCAAGCCTATTTATATATCCTTTCTTCATAGAAAGACTTCAAAAGTTTATGACTTTGGGGCCTGGGAGATAGCTCCGTGGCCCAAGTGCCTGCTTGGCAAGTGCAAGGTCATGAGTTCGAACCCTGGTCCCGCAAAAAAAAAAAAAAAAAAAAAAAAAGTTTATGACTTTTTCATGAATTTGTGCGATGTCAATACAGATATAAAGAAAATCTTTTATGTTCTTTATGAGAAAATCACTTCACAATTCCGTGAAGATAATATTATTCTAAATAAATTTATTGGCTGCTGTAAACTCACGGAATCTCCTGCTTAGCACAGTGTACAAGCTGGGGTAGCCTTCCTTTCAACAGACCCGTCACAAGCTGATGGTCATGTGGCCCAAGCAGCATCACCTCGGCCCACTTCCCTAAGGTCAGATGAACTAGTGTGGTGTTGAGGCTTTCCTACTGACCCAAGATATGTGACAGAATCCTTCTGGGCTGAAATGTGGTCAGTGAGGGAGTTGGCACCTAGCAGATGAGAGGGTCTGGGTTCAATCTCCACGCCTCTGAACGTGTAAAAATGTGTAAGTGCTTTTATCACATTCTATAGAGATTTAGTAAAATAACAATGATTGAAAGAAAATACCAATTCCAAGGTAAGTCTAAGATGCTTGATACTCAGAAAGACAGTGATGTTAAGGTCAAGTTACCTATGTTATAGAGTAACAGTATCACTAAGCTTTTCTTCTGGAGGGTTGAGAATATAAATTTATAGACCAAAAATTAGAGAAAAAGAAGGTCTACAAGGATAGCCAATGTTTTTGCCCTAGCCCTTCAAGGTCAGTGAGGACTCAGGACATAAGGGAACCTGTGCTGTAATATCCTATAATCAAGTGGTTTCCCAAATTTTCTGTTCAAAGAGATTATGGGGCTATAGAAGAAAGGGATTACAGATGTATAGTGTGCCTAAGGAGAGTTGCTTAGAAAGAAAACACTCTCTCAGGCTTTCACAGAGAGCAAACTGGTCAAATAATGGCTGAGATTGATCCAGATGGATGACACTGACAACAGTTCTACAAAGCACTGTACATGGTTTCAAAGTAAATCCTGAGGAGATTTGACTGACCTTGGGAGATAAAAAAAGTTATATGTTTCACTATACAAGTCTTGCTTAAACTTGCCCTTAACCACCTAGCAGAAAAGTTTAACCACAAGGCATAAAATAGAAAACTAGATTGGACTGCTAAGCTGTAAAAGGCTTAAATCAACAGTTTCTAGCATTGTCAGTTTTACCAATAACCCACTGCGATTATCGAACATTGAATTATGTACACAATTACTTTCTGTTAGTTCAATGAGAATAAAAATTTTTGTGCCAATAATGATTAGGAAATTTATAACGTCTACACCTTGTGCTCTGCATAACTAACAGGAGGACAATAATACAAACTGTATCAAATTTTGGAAATGTACTACTAATGTGTTTTTAAACTGTCACACCATTATTTTTTATTAAAAGTAATGAAAATAAAAATAGATCCCTAGAATAAAAAAAAAAAAAAAAAAAAGAATTAGAACAATTCTTAAAATCTACCATTCAGCAATTACAACAGAAATTTCAAGCGTCTCATGTGTGTTGGTATCCTTTTCTAATGTGTGTAGCTATATTATACAACTCCTTATAGTAGGCCTTGTTTACTGTCCACCTTAGTATTCAGGTCATCTAACTGACCATATGGTATACGAAAGGCCAGTTAATATGTTATTGTACTGGTTAATACGTTATGTCAGCTTGACAAGTTTACAAGTTTAATTAAGTGACTCAGCAGAGAGCCAGGATTCCTATTTTGCAAACATGCCCATACTGGGCAAGAGGAGGGCATGGACACTGCGTGAGTTCTACACCCCACTCTAGGGTAGTCTGCTTATAACATGAGGAGGAGGGAGAGGCTGGCTAGAAGATGCAACTCCTGGTCTTCCCTTTGCCGTTTGCTGTTTCCTCTGCCATGAACTGCTGCTCTCTTGCCATGTGCCACTCTGCCCAAGAGCCATCCAGGCATAGACTGAAACTTTCATAAACTGTGAGCTAAATAAACCTTTCCTTCCTTCATTCTGAGTTTTGGGTACTTTTGAGTTACAAAAGTAACTGAGACTGTTATATAACTGATTAAACTGTATATATGACAATAATATAAAACTATGAAGTGTATATAGGTACATGAAATATTTAACTGCCTTGTCTTCTATTTTTTAAGGGATAGGTAGTAAAAAAAAACTGTATGTTCGGTGTTTAGCTAGGTACACAGAATCACACAGGTAAGAAGTGTGCTGCTACATGAAATTCTTTCAAGGCAGTCATGTTGGGACATGTACTCACTGAAATTTTCTTCACCAGAAACAGTAGAATCATCTTTTAATATGAAGGTGTTAGAGATTTCTGGAACACCTAAAATTTTTCAGTGGAAACAGGATGGACGATTTAGTTGGTAAAAATCCCCAGTATCACTCAGGAACTTTACAATGTCTGTCTCTGGCATTAAGCAAACATATGCAATTTTCTAGTAGAAAAGGATTTCAGTGAAACCATGGCATAAACACTGTGGCCCAGTGCAGGTGCCCTGGTGTGTCCTCTGAAAGCCCCACGCCTGCCGAGAACCTCCCTGTCACACACAAGCACAGGCTGTGACACTCACTTCCGTGTACCTGCCCATCTTGTGGAGAGAGCTACTCAGTTGCCTTCCACTGTACAGTAATAGCTGACAGGATGCCTGCCACCTCCCAGGCTGGTGGTGAAGCTCAGGGAGCCCTGACACGCATGAGTCACAGATGTCACAATTCTGAAGACATGCCTGAGAACAGAAAGCCACTCACAGCACCCGTCAAGTATGCATTACTCAGAACCTGACTCTAGAGTCAGGGGTGTGGGTACAGCTTTGAGATCTATTTATGATCTACTATTGTGCTGAAGTCAGAAAGTCATGTGAGCTTAAAAAAACTGTGAATCTAGACAGTCTGCCCGAGGCCTTTCCCACTGCATGTTTTCAGCCTTCACAAGCTGCTACTGCTTTTGTGCATCTCAAATGTCCCCAAGTGCCTGGGCGTTTTGAAGGCGACAGAGCACAGTGACTGAGCATAGCAGCGCGGTAACTGATGCGGTGAGCTGGCCAAGCTGGACAGTGGCCGTGCTCCTCTGTTGCCTCAGCTCTCTGGGTGTCGCACATGGAGCGCCTTTCCCCCCTCCAGGCCCCTCTGCCATCCTGCTGTGGCCCTGGGGCCACTGCCCATGGGCCAGATGTGGGCGTGCGTACAGCTCCTCTCTCCAAGGTACGAGTGTAGCGTGTGGTATGTCAGCATCATGTGAGTGCCTGGGAGGTGAGCAATGACCGCCACTCCAAAGTCACTTCACGGCTATCATCAATGCACTGAAGGGTGCTGGAGAAGTCATCCTCCACTGGATGATAGGTTTTCCAGGCTATCTTTCTCTAAACATCAGGCTAAATATAGATGGGGACACATCTTTAACTACACAGTATGATTCAAACCTGTGAATTCTGATGCTTGCGATCCATTGCCAGCCAACTGAACCTTCAGCATCTCCTTGGTCTCATGAACATGAAGATTTTCTCACAATGGAGAATTCGCTCCCAGCCTAAGAAAAGACCATCTCCACACCACAGGTGGATTCCGTAAACATAAACTTGACGTGCTATGAGGCAGCTGTCATTCCCAGGGCCTAACGTGGCCCAAATGAAACCCTCCTGCTCCCTCTCAAGTATGCTCTACAATCCTGAAGGGGGTAGAAATTTTATTTGTTTTTGTGTTTGCTGTGAAACAATGAAATTGATGCATTAATTGAACAGACTAATCGCATGGCATGAATATCTTCCAGCTATCAGTGGTTCTTGATCATTACAAACAACCACATAATACAAACAGAAGTCACCGTTCACGGTTTAAAATTGAGCGAAAAGTATCTGTGGTGGCTTGAGCAGATGCCCCCCCACTCCTCTTGTGGAGCTCAGCGTTCCCTCGACGGCCTGCGTGCACCCAGCTTATGTCTCCACTACAACCATAAGAACAACACGCTGAAACAGTCATGTCACTGTGGGTGAGTTCGGTGACAACCCGTCGCCAAGAGAAGCACCGTGTTTTCCCAGCATTCCTGAGGTGAGCTAACAGAGCTAGTGACTCCTTAGTTACAGGTGCTGTAAGTTGCTAGTAGTGCTTGGTCTCCAAAACCCTTACTTAATGGATACTTTTATTTCAATACATAATAAGAAAAAGATTTCAGCCGTTTAAAAAATTCTGGCCTAAATGGCAGACTTAACTCAACATAGCCCTCGCAGTTACGTAACTATTAAATGTATTTTCCTTTCACACTAAGCCTGCCTCCTGCAATACCAGTCTAAAGTGCAGACATTAGCGAAAAAGAGAAGCCCCAGTAGGGCTCCCTCAGCCATCAGCCAAGGCAACCAAAGGGCTCTAATTTTACTTACTACTGAGCTCTGAGTGTATAACTAACAAATCTCTTCAAACTGACTTTCTGGGACAATTCATGAAATATTTCAAGTAATATTGTTTTCCCAAGTAAATAGGAAACCAACTATTTTTTTGAAATAATATTAAGCATTTCAAACTAAAAATACTTGATATTATGTCTGAAGACAAAAGGCTGATTTTGTAGAAAGTAATGATACAAAGCACTTAATTTCCCTTTATGAATACCCAGGCTAGCTGTTTCTGTTGGAGACCCAATGTCACATCATTTTTTGTAACAACAGTATACATTTAGGGGCCATCCTGGTGGCTTTTCTCACTGCTGGGACGAAATGCACAGCACTACCAGTTGACGGAGGACAGATGGCTTCCGCTCAGTCCGTGGAGCGGGTCCAGTCACTGGCCAGGGCAGGCAGTGGGGTGGCGGGCGTGGCGGGGGAGAAAGGGACAGGGGCAGAGCACTCAAGGGGGCAGCAGCAGCACAGCGAGCCTCCCTTGGCCTTTCAGCTCGTCCAGCCGACAAGCACACGGATGGTGCCACCCGCAACCAAGGTAGGCCTGGCCGTTTTATCCACACACTGAACTGCCCTACACCACCCACTACAGCGATGCAGTACCACCTGCCGTTAGTGCCAATATCACACTCCCTAGACCCGCTCAGTTCCAGAAAGCCCACCAGGGAGCGCACGAAGTGGTCGCGAGGGGAGCCTAGCACAGGCCTCTGCACCACCTTGCAATGCAAGCCTGCCTCATCATAGCCTTTCTGGTTTGCACACAGGCACGCTGTGTCCAAGGCCAAGTCAAATGACCTGTTCCTGGAGACAACCACTCAGACAATTAACATAGTTTGTTTGGCGACACTGGCACGGTGAAATTGGATTTCAAATTTAAACAAGCAATACCTCACAAACCGTGATCCCAGCATCCATCCACCCACGCCGCTCCCCTCCCTCTGCAAGAACAGTGGCAACTTTCCCAGCACGACCACACAGGTACATCGAACATAGTAACAACGTGTGTTGTGCCTGCCCACAAAATGAAACAGAGACCCAGAAATATTAGACACGTGGAAAGCAAAATGCACTGTGTTCTAACCTAGCCTGATTCATGCTTTGCCTCAGGATTTCATTTAGTAAATTCTAGACAGAAATAATCCCTAATAGCATTTATAATGTTTTCAATATCTGAAAGGGCCATGAACACCACATTAGAACTATCTTTTTTGAGACTTTCACATTTTAAATCCAAAGAAACATACGGAATAATAGCTCCCACTTCTATATATCCTGGAGGTTAGGGTTTAATGTAAGCCATTTGATCCTCAAAGCAACTTGATTTGTTCAGCAAAACAAAGAGCTATTCCTATTCTATCAGTGAAGGGAACTTGCTTGATTTTTTCTTTCCTTTCTCAAATCTCGGGGGGTATCTCTGAAGCGCCCACAGGGAAAGGCACACGGGTTCACAAGAGGGGCCATGTCCGGCTTCCAGCCACTCTGGCTCCTCTTTCCTCCTCTATCAGCATCTCTGTCTTTCACTTTCATGGTCAAAGCCAAGAATGCTTCTAACACTGGGCCGGGACAGTCTGCTGCTTTGTAATCTGCTTCCAGGCCTGCATTTTCTTCTCCTATCCAGTTGAAGTGCTACTGAGGTCACGGTTTAACCCAGTTAGCAAATATCCCTCTGGTCCTGTATTTCCCAGACCTGTGCAAGGAGCCAGGAAGCTATGGGCTCTCCTCTTAATACTTATGGTCTACCTTCGAGTTCAGCGAAATTACAAAAATGGCAAAGTTACAAAGCAAAAGCACAAGGCCTCTTCCAGGCCCATTACAGATGAAAGTAAATTTGATAGGTATGTAAATTCTACGGGGCTGGGGAGATAGCTCCGAGGCACAAGCGCCTGCTGGGCAAGTGCAAGGTCATAAATTCGAAGTGGTCCCACAAAAAAAAAAAAAAAAAAATTCTACCTCAGAGAAATGATGCTTATGCTGCAATGTGATATAGACAAGTTAGAATTTAAAAAAAGAAACAAGGTTATTAAAAATGAACAGTATAAGCAAAATAGTTAAAACAACTTATTTAATAATCTAAAAAGGTCTAGCCATAGTTGAAGAATACTGAGCAACAAATTTCCCAGATTGAGGTAAGAGTAGGAATGGAAATATATTTCAAGCTCTTTACTATAAGATTTTATCCTGATGGTAATAAATAATATAAATGTCTCACAGGAGAGTGATCCTGTAGTATTTATTCTTAGGCATTACTTTTTAGTTTCTCATAAGTAATGAGAGTGCTGTGCTAGCATGTTTCTTTTCTGTGAGACAGAACCTTTTTGTCAATGTCTTGCAACTACCTTGAAGACAGCAACAAACAGTGTATTGATCAATGTTATTATTTTATGAAATGTTTTTCATAAACTAAAAATGAACAAGAGGGTACACTGTGGAACATAGTGTTCTATAGGAGAAATCCAAATCAGAGACAAATGATGTCGTGTTGCGCCAGGATGGTGCTAAGATCAAGGGACACAGAGGTGGACTTGCACTAAATTGAGACCAAAGGAGGCTGCATGTACTTGGATTACTACCAGCTATGGGAACTCAAAGAGAAGAAGAAATAAAGTCTGCCTCTCTGACTTCTGACTTCACCAGAAGGAAACAAAGGGGCAGAGGACCCCGGAAGGCAAAGCCAACTTGCTAAGTGTGATGGACGTGAGACGTCTCCTGGAAACACCGCTCAGTTGTCTGGATGCTGTGGTGTCACAGCATGCAGTTCAAAATCTGGATACAAATCTGGTCATTAGCATCGTGTAACCGTGTAAGTACAGACAAGCATACAAAATAAGAGCACAGACGGGCCCGGCAGGATGGCTCAGTGGTCTAAAGCGCCTGCTTGGGGAAGCTTGGGCGGCTTCGGGGACCGCGATTCGATCCCCGGCACCACTTGCTGCACCAGCCCTGCCCTCAGGGCGGGCTGAGCCGGCCATAAAAATGAGTGAATAAACAAACAAAGGCTCTGAAACAAGAATAAAAATAACAAATAAAATTTTTTTAAAAAGTCAAGAACATTTCAAATTGAGCATTTTCGTATGTTAAACAGAGATTGCCAGCCAGAAGCCCTGGTATTACTATAGATCTGCTGCTGGCCTCTGACCAAAGAGCACTGATGAAATGGGGTATCTAGCCCCAGACACGCACATATTCATCAACACATGCTCATACTTCCTTACTCTCTCCCCAGTTGGCTGATTTAACATTTCATGTCCAAATAGAGCATACCATGTCATATCTTGGAACTACAGGGCATCTCCTAAAATGTAGTATATGAAAAAAAATATGTTATTTAAAATAATTCTCTCATATTACAAATGATTCTTTAGAGAAATAATTTTAAGTTTTTGCTTAACCTGAGAACAAAGTATAATAGAGAGAAGTAATGTTTGAATATGTAGGGGCTGGGGAGATAACTCAGGGGCACAAGTGCCTGTCTGGCAAGTGCAAGGTCCTGAGTTCAATCCCCAGTTCTGAAAAAAAAAAAAAAAAATTGAATATGCAAATCTCCATGTACACTTATTTTTTTGCACATAAATGACCCAAGCATTTTAGTGATTTTTAAAATAACATAAATGAATACTATCAAAATAGATTGTTTGGGTCCTTTAGAATATAGAGCCCTGAAGTCACATCACCAGTGGTAGAGGACGCCTAGTGGCCTGCAGCAGGACATTGTGCTGCAGAAGATGGCAGACCCTCCGCACATGGAGAAGGATGCTGGGATGGTTGGGCGCATCCATCTGAGAAAAGTGGCCTCGTAAATACACTTATCAGATGCAGAAGCTTAAATCTGCATGGCTCATCTTACATGAGAAACCTGAAAGATAAACAACTTAAAGAGCAAAAAGATAGGAAGCAGAGATAGGCCTTCTGCAGGTGGAAAGGGGTCCAAGGGCTGTGGGAGGGAGGGATGGCGGAGTCTAGAGGAAGAACGCGCGGGGGTGCAGACACCAGTTCGCCACCAAGACTGCGAGGGCTGTGCACGGTGCCCATGCACCAGTGAAAATAAAGTAAATAAAGTAAATAAAGGGCTCCTTCAGAGCTGAGTGGTGATGTGGATTTTTAAAAATCCTAAAAATAGCTACTGAATTTATAAACATTATAGATGTATAACCATTTAAATACCTCAAGCCATGTGCATATACCTCATTGCCCTGGAACTTCACACCTGAGCTTTCACGTGCAGAAGGCAAATGTCACGTTATGTGGTTGTTCTGAAAGTAAGTGGAGAAGCCGGGCATGGTGGTGCACAACTATCATCCCAGCACTTGGGAGGCTGAGACAGGGGGACTGGTGTGAGTTTGAGACCAGCCTGGGCTACAAAAGTGAGCTCAAGGTCAGCCTGAACTGCATAGCGAGACCCTGTCTCAAAAAGACAAAAAAAAAAAAAAGAAAAGAAAGAAAGAAGGAAGGAAGGAAGGAAGGAAGAAGGAAGGAAGGAAAGAAAGAAAGAAAGAAAGAAAGAGGAGAAATAGGCACTGCATAGACAAACGCCTGCACACGCTGCCTTCCTGTACTGAATGCATTCTGCATTGAGAAAAGTTAAAACATCTGGTCTGACTCTAAAGTCATAAAAAGCCACAGATTAGCCCTCTTAGGCTAATTAAAAATACCATATTTTAGTAAATAATACAAAGACCAAAAAGGCGAACGTTTATGGCAAATACAAAACTTGCTTTAGCTATTAAAGTAAAAATGTACCCTAGCCAGGAGGGGCAGAGAACACCTGTCATCTCAGGACATTGGGAGGCTGAGGCAGAGAGAGCACAACATCAAGCCTGGTTCAGCATAACTTAACAAGAGCACATCTAACGATTAAAAGCCAAAAACATAATTTTAAAAAGTTCAAGGGATACAACTCAGTGCGAAGATCCTGAGTTGAGCTACTAATACTGCAACAATAAAAGTCTCCTTCTTGGCACCCATGACAAGTACAGAAGATGCAAAGAACAAAGACCTCTCTTGGCTCTGTGTTAGGCTTTGCCCAGTCCCTTGTGTTACGGCGCGTAATCCTCCCACCTGAAACCCCTCAGGGACACTTCACTGGATGCCAGTTCCCTTCTCAGCTTCTAGGGTCACCCTGGAGAGCACAGCTGCTGTGCTAGCTGCCCCGGGCTGTCGTCCCACAGCGCACTCCTCCACTTGGCCCACTGGCTGGGCATTAATTGAGACTCAGTTCGGTGTCTCCAAAGGGGCTTCCCATGCAGAACAAAGCCTTTCGTGCCCCACTGAGGCACCGTCCTGATAATTTCGTTGCACTTTCCTATACGACTGGCACCTGCTGACTCTTCTTATGTGTGGCACCTGACGCAGACACTACTTGCTCAGTGCTAGAGAGTAAAGAACACGGCTTTGCAATACTTGAATGGACTTAGAACACAGGCGATCGTCATCTCCTTAGTGGACAGGTGTGCCCTAGTTATCTGCCAGACTTCAAATCCTGCACCAACTGACAAAGAAGTCCAAGGGCAAAGCTGACATTGGCTGTTTCCTACCCATGGCTATAGTCCTCCATATCCGGACAGCTGAACACCAGAGACAAACGCAGGCAATGCCAGGAGACGTTTTCACTGTAAAGGATCTATGATAGCTGAGTTCCCCTGTGGAGGATACCTCCTGGAAACATTACAGAGTTGAGTTTCTAAAAGGAGTTCAAGGAAAAATAATCAGCTCTCCAGATCTAAACTTAACAACACACCCATCACGGGAGCTGAGGAATCACTTTCAGAAATATCGCTGTGGAAATGAAAAATCAAACAACTAGAGTTGTTGGTGCAAATGTGAAGGGACGGCGGTGCGACCAGGCAGAACGCAGCAGGGCTGGGAAGGCACAGCCGGGAATGCAGACCGGGTGTGGTAGCCGTGGGCAGCTCTGGGTTCTACTCCAGCCAGGGCTAGGAAAATGCTGCCGCTCCTTTAGGGTGTATCTTAGATGCTTTCTCTTTTTCTAAAAGATAAAGGAAGTATACATAATTACAGATAAGCAACTAGGGCAAGAGTTGGCTCCTGATATAAATGAATAAAAATGTTAAAGTTAGCCAAAGACTCATCTGAAATTCCCATGAACTTAAGAAGAGCCCCTCTTCTCTGACTCCAAATATATTTTGTTAGATATAACATGTGTACAACCTACACACGGGGTGTTTGAGGAGGCAGGAAATGTGAAGAAAAAAAAAACAACTTGATGTTTGTCCAAGGGGTGGTCACAATGAAACAATGAATGCTCAAATTAAAAAAAAAAAAAAAAGAATTAAAATACATATTGCCATTATCATTAACTTGCCTGAGAACTCTGCCTTACTTCAAACGTGCCTATCTGATTGCTCTTGGCCCTCCCTGAAGCAGTTCTAGAAGCTCTCTTTCTGTCTTTTCAAAGGGTGACACAACAGCCTGCAGTGAAGGCCGCCCCTGCCCACTGGAAAGGCGGCCCCGGAAGCCACGGAGCCTCATCCCACGGAGCCACCAGATCTTGTACAACACACAATCCAAAGGACCACGAGGCATAAGTGGAAGCCCACCCAGGCAGCCTGGGAAGCACAACTAGAGACTCACAGGAGGGAGCTGCTTCCAAAACGGAGGGGAGGACCAGCATGCTTGGAGGGGGAGGGGGTGGGGGAAGATGAAAGCAGTGCGTCGTTTATTGTAATTAATTTTCATTTAAATGTTCACTGTTTTTAATCACTCCTCGGTCGTGCGCTATCAAGCCATAGTCAATGTGCTGTTGTACCTTTTACAACATTACTACATTATCCATGAAAACTCTGTAATATATGACATAAAAAACTACAAACAGTCATTTCAAAGAAGGACTTCTCTCTTAAATTAATAATTTCTAAATCTGCCAAGGGCTCTCTGTCTTTGACAAAATGACTAAGGTCAGCAGCTGTGTCATTTGAGGTCCTAGAACTCTTCACTTTCACAAACCAAATAATCTGTCTGTTCACTAAGCTCTTAATCTACTCTTTATCTCTTCAGTGGCCTGTGATTGTCACAAATTCTTAATACTATTCCATTTAATTTCCAAGGATTTCTTCACCATATGTCTTTCTTAGAAGGATCACAGAGGATTGATTCCCCTTGTCATAGGTCACCAAATAGCAGTTTGGCCAAGATCATTGTCACTACTTGAAATACAACAATAACAGAAACAATACTGAATCAAGGTAATTATTTCTAAAATCAAATTATAAGCATAGCAAAAACTCACCTGAGTTGCATGGAGATTGCTAGACAAGAAAATTTCTGTCCTGATTTATCTAAATTGCCTCAGCTTTTCACTCTGCCTGGCAATACACATAAAGTTTCAGCCTAGTGTCAGAGAGCGCTATTTTTGCACCCGAAAGCCATTTATCTTATAATTGGCTTGTGAGCAGAACTTCCCTCCTGACTGGCTTACACCGTGGCATTTCGTAAATTAGTTTCCTGTCTCAGCTGTTTGCTACTCTATCTGCCACCTCATTTCACTTTGGAATGACCTACCGCAAGGCTCCATCGGCAACCTCCCCTTATTTCATTTATGATATATATCAGGCTTCAGCGCTTCTTGTTGTTTTTCCATTGAACTAATTCAGACCAGATCTTAAGGAGAAAAGCAGTCATTGTTGAAGATGGAAGCCGTTCCCTACATTCTTAAGAAGACTTAAGAATGATTCATTTAGAACAGCGGCAGCTTCCAGACTTCACACGTTACTTCCCTGAATCTGCTGAATTTAGCACGAGCCAGCTTGGTACTCAAACACCCAGAGCTCAGACATGTGGGGGAGGCAGGCTTCCTGCGCAGCCTCATCCCTGAGGAGCGCGGAGGTGCCTCTCCTCCTTTCTCTGTTGTGTTTCTCCTTGTAAACACATCCTGGTGGTATTCAAAAAATCAGGTACAGATTTGTCAGGCTGGGAAGAATTCAAGTGCCTTTGGGATCATGGCTCAGCCATGTGGGTGGAATAATGAATTTGTATTAAATTCTGAATCAGGAATGTGTTTCTTCCCTGCTTAACAGTATTAGTAGCAGGCACTGAAGAGCCATGATATATGCTCTTATACGGGTTGCATCATATCATCAAGACAGCATGCTTCTCTTAAATGAGCTTAAGGCTCACTTATCACTAAGGTCATTTATTTATGCAAAGGTCTTGTCACACCACAGCTCTGTCCTGAATGTGTTCGGTTACCAAGCACCTGTAAGTGCTCATTACACTCTGTTTTGCACTAATTATGGCAGCGAGCCAATGTTCCTGAGTGGCATCTTTAAATACTGCCTTGTGACGCGCTCATCTGGTGCCCTGACCCCTGCCAGGAGCAAAGGACATGGGATTGAAAGAGTGTCCTCTTCCACAAGCACATGGCCAGCCGCTGTACCCGAGAGGAGGCCATCTGCTCTGCCTGCTGCCATCCTCTCGGGGAACTGGGTTAAGACCACAAAACATTAAAAATAGCCACACTGCCTACTGTATTTTTAATTGACTGGATATTTATATCAGTGACTTTTCTCCCACAGACTACTTGATAAAACTTTTTTTTGTGTATTTTTTGGCCTTGTTTTAAGAGGGAGCTACTCCAATCTGTTATGTTGCGTGGATCACAGCCTGAGGCCAGACAAGTTCTCTTTGAGTCCTTAGATAACCTGCACATGGTGAGGTGATAAGAATGGATCATCGAAAGGTACATGCAAGAGTGAGAGCCATCATCATTTTGCAAGAACACTAACTAACTGTGACATAGGATCACAGTTAGGACCCCAGCTTCCCCCTTACTGCCTCTGTGAATTCGGGGCATGTTATCTTCTTCTGTTTAATTACCCTTACCTGTGTAATGCAGATAATAATTGTATCGAACTCACTGAGTTGTTAGGGCAGTTCCATAAGCTAATTAATACTAAGAATCAAATACATTACTTGAAAAATACATTACTTTCAGTAAATGTTAGCTATCATTATCAATTATGTTGGTTTGATATTAATCTCAAAGTGGTATAAAGCACTTTGGAAAATTGAACATTTGTTCCATGTTAGCGGAAATGTGCTACACAGAGAAAATTGCAAGAGGAAGCCAATTTCTCGAATGTTCTGCACTGGATGTGAAATGTATCCTATGCCCATATTTTAGGAAGACGCCGCTTTTGTGCTTTGCATCAGTGTGTGATGCAGTGTGTCATTATCGCGTGTCGTTTCCTGAGATCCTGTGAGCCAAAACGTCACTGACGAGCACGCACAAAACATGGCCGTAGCCACACAGACAGCAACCGTGGTTTCCGCTTGGGATGTGCCTGCAGGCGCAATGGGCCTCAGGGGCGCTGGGAGCCCCGCAGCGGCGGCAAGCAGAGCGCAGTCCGCAGCACGCGAGGCTTGCGTAGGGGCTGCGTGCAGCCTCCCTCTGTAACCTTTCGGAGTCTAACCTTTATGAGGTTCTAATTAATACAAAAGGGTAGACTTGGTGGAAAAGAGAAAGTCAGCCGGTGACGGTGCAGACTCTGGTATTGGAAACATAAGCGCACCCCAGAATCACGGCCCAGATAGTGCAAACTGCCAACTCGAGGGGCTCAGCGCTTTCTCATGCCCCCCCCCCATGACCTGCAAGCTCCAGACGCCCTCCTGAGCAGGCAGGGCAGGGACTAGACTGGCCAAGTTCACCTCAGGTATGCACTGTATGATTTGTGTCCTCTAGGCAGTGATTTCTTTCTTGGATATTCTGATTTTAGTATTATGAAATTAACTAAGAAGAAAAAACTGTAATAAGCAACTCCTGTCAGCATATAAAAATGAACAAGCATACTATGCTGAAGTTCAGGGGTTCATACGTGCAAGTTGAAAATAATCACAATATCTAACCTTTGAACATAAATTTAGTGGAATTTAATAATATAGGAAACATACAAAACACTGTCTTTTAGAGATAGCCAACATTAAAAGCTAGAGCCTACATATGTTTTCAAAATATGGTACTTCATGTATTCATATTAAATAAAAAGAAGCCCTCAAAAGAGAAGAACAGTTGTACCAACTAGAAAAATATATATTAATTAAATTTAAAATGCCATATATTCACATTAGGCTGTTGCTTTGTAATCGCTTTCTTCAATTTGTTCAGCTTTAGTATTTGAGGTCATCTCTCTCTGTTTTATTTTGCCTTCTGGCCTTTTTCAGACAAGGTCTCCCACCCATCCGAGGCCTCAGAACTTGCAACCATCCTGCGGCCTCATCCTCCTGAGTGCTGGGCTTATGGGCACACAGCACCACGCCTGGCCGGTCCTTTCTTTTGGAGGTACAAGTATATCACATAGGTACCAAAGGGTAGGTCCACAGCAAGCCCAGCATGCCAAGTTCCCGGAACTTACTACACACGGCGCATCCAGATTGAGGCACATGAAATGCCGGCGCTAGCAAAGAAGGAGATGCGACTTACCTCTTCCCACTGGTGGATGTATCTGATCAGCCTCGAAAGCCGCAGTAAGCGCAGGAGACTGAGGATTTTTGTAAACCTCACGATGCGCAGCGCCCTGGCGGTCTTGTAGACTTCTGAGTCCATCCCTTTTTCCACAATGAGAAAGATGTAATCCACTGGGATCGAGGAGATGAAGTCAACCACAAACCAGCTTTTTAAGTAGTTCATCTTGATCACTTTGGGGTCCAGGATTATTTCAGAACTGTCTTCATTGACGGTCCCAGTCCTAAAATTCATGATCAGGTCCAAGAGGAAGACCGTGTCTGATGCCACATTGAAAATAATCCACGGTGTGGTGGTCTGCTCTGTAAAGAATGTGATTCCAACCGGGATGATGACCAGATTTCCAACCATCATTATAAGCATTATTAAATCCCAATAAAACCTACAAAAATTTAAAAGAAAAATAGATGGTAAGATGGGAAAAGTAACCATTCAATTCTCCTCCTCACAAATAAAAATCATTGCTGATTTATGGTTAAATACATGAGTGAAAGAACACAGCAATATTTTTAAGTGTAACTCTTTCAGTGGCTCCTTCATGTAATTCTATGAAGAGCTAATATGTTCTTTAACCAAGCCATTGCTATTACAGAATTCTAAAAATAAGTGGCTAAAACATACTATGCAAATAAACTTTGAGAATATAACGCCATTCATCTAAGAAAGAAACAAAAGCAAACTTCCTGTATGGTTAATGCAAAATATAGGTGGACATAAAGAAATCCGAGACTAGATGACTTCTCCTAAAAACTTACCTTTGAAAGGGCATTTTCAGAGGCGTTTTAAAATGACCTATGTGTTAATGTGCCAATCACAAATTAGAACAATAGACATCATAGAGTATTCTAAAAGTCATGGTGCTACAAATTCCTCTTAAGAGTACATACAGGTCAGAACCCACGCTGGAGTGCAACATAGCTTAGAGATTTGCAGTATTCAAAATATTTGTGTTTTATTTTATTTTAATGAAATAAAGCTAGTTTTAGTCTGATGATATAAACAAGTGAATAGATTCTATTCTAGATTTAAAGTTAGAAACATCTACATTTTAAACTTATCACTACTTCATTGAACAAGTATCTTAGATACATTGTATTATTTTTCTAAATAAATCCTTATTGAAACCTCAGATTTACTTTGGAGTAGGTCTATCATTGCTAACAATATTTGCAAACATTATTTTCAGTTAAAGTTGGAAGAAACCGAGAACTTTGTTTCAAGTTTATATTTATCCAATATGACTGTAATATTATTTTCACAAGAGTTATTTCAAAATCTACTGTACATACGTACTTTTAAAGGAAAAATTAACACAAATGTGTAATCATCAAATCTGGAAACATGAGTTACTTCAACCTAATCATTGGTGTTCTCTGCTGGCATTTTTCTTGTATAAACAATGTAAAGTTCAAGATAAGAATTTTTATTAGCCAAGACATTCTTTTTACTATTTATTCCAGAACTATGAGCAACTCTTTGGTAAGGTCTATATTTACACAAACTTTTTGAATGATTATTGTACATAGTTATGAAAAATTTCTGGTATAAAAATAACAATGCAAGAAATAGCTATGAAAGGCTTTGTCTCTAGCCCCAAATCTTTGCCATTTTGAGATTATCACTGATGTTTGTTAAAACCTAACTGGAGGGCCAGGAAACAGCTCAGTAGAATAAGTGCTTGTCTGGCAAGTGTGGGGTTCTGTGTTCAATCCCTGGTATTACAAAAAAAAAAAAAAAAAAAAAAAAAAAAAAAAAAAAAAAAAAAAAAAAAAAAAAAAAAAAAAAAAAAAAAAAAAAAAAAAAAACCTAATTGTAGAGCACAGTGGCACATTCGTGTAATCCCAGCACTCAGGAGGCTGAGGCAGGAGGATGATCGAAAGTTTGATACCTGCACGGGTTACAAAACTGAGCTCAAGGGCAGCCTGAGATACATAGAGAGGCGCTGTCTCCAAAAGACAAAATAATAATAATAACAATAATAATAATAATATTCTCATAAAAATCTAATTTTACATTTATAAACAAGTATAGAATTACTCATATCAGCCATTCAGCAATTAGAAAATATTTTCTTCTGTCTTTTTCCCCTCCCCTCTTCATGGAAATGCAATTAGAAAAGAAACAGGGGCCTAGCAGATAGCTCCATGACACAATCACTGGCCTGGCAAGTGCAAGGTCATGAGTTCGAACCAAGTCCCACAAAAGAAAGAAAGAAAGAAAGAAAGAAAGAAAGAAAGAAAGAAAGAAAGAAAGAAAGAAAGAAAGAAAGAAAGAAAGAAAGAAAGAAAAGAAGGAAGGAAGAAAGGAAGGAAGAAAGAAAGAAAACTAACAAAAAATTCTATCTTTCTCTCTCTTCTGAGTGGGACGCATAAAGTGGCATTTTGTACCCTAAGGACAGAGGAGAGATGCACAAAAGAAGCCATGCTGTAATAGCTATTTTACAAACAAGTGACATCTGTTAATAAACCGAACCCTACAATGAAATCCACCTAAGGACCTTCATTTCTGGACACCATCACGGCGTCTCCTGCCAGCTTCTCTCTCCGCCCTCCCCCTCGAGGCTGCTCACCCACCACGGGCACTGCAGGCAGCCCTTTCTGCTCTTCCATAGAGCCCCCATGGGAAGCCCTAATTACCAGCCAGGGCCCTCTCTGATGAATCTGAAGCTCAGTCACGTGACTCTCAGGCGGCCTCCATTCCATCCCTGCCTTCCCAGCCTCCAGGCCCTCCTTTTTGGGCCTACAAATCACGTCTCCTCACATAGTTCCCTCCCATCTCAGGCATCAGGCCTGAGGCACACTAGTAATATCTTGTGCCACTTAGACTCTTCATAGGGCGCCCTCTAGAAGAAGGGAACAGCTCCAGATGTGTCCTGCAACCCAGAAACTCCGGAGCCATCCTAGATAAGCATTGATCATAAATCTACCCATCACGTACCCAATTAATCATTAGAACCATTTGATTCTAATATCCAAAAATAGGTTACAACAATAAGCACTTGCCTGGCAAGCACAAGGTCCTGAGTTCAATCCCCGGAACCAATAAATAAATAAATAAATAAATAATACATTGATTCACTTGCCCTTTGCAATGCAGAATAAAGCTGTCCTTGCTCAGAAATCCTTACTAGCATTTTAATTTGGGGAAATTATATAAATTCTCTAATCCCAATTTTTTTTTTTTTTTTTTTTTTGGTCACTAAAATTAAGGCTAAAGGAACAAATTCATAGCTCATGGATTAAAAGATAATGTATGTAAATCATGGGCCGTGATACACCATGCTGGAGGTATAGCGATTATCCATTTACTCTTCCTCACTCGCCAAAGAAACCCAGTTCTGTGGGGAGCAGCCAACACTGCTCTGCAAAGTAGAGATTCCCTTGTATTTCTGACATTGAAATTGAAATTCAAATTTTTTAAATACTAATATACTTACTAGTCAGTAAAGATGAAAAATAAAGTATCATGTGTTATTTATGACGGCAGTTATCTTACCACACCATAGTTCTCTTTGTTGTTACCAGGAATCAAGCTCAGGTCCTGGCACTCGCCAGGCAGAGGCTTGTGCTGCTGAGCCATCTCCCTGGCCCCACCCTAGCTTTTTATTAGTGGTGTCAAAGCTGTCTGACATCTCCGTGTCCACAGGAAGAAGTTCCACTAATCCTTACTTTGTCTTTCTAACATATCACTGACTACCATGAAGGACCTCCTGAGCAGCTCTCCTTGGGAAAAGAGCAACGCTCTCTATTTTGACAGGCCCTGACCCTATTTCCTTGTATTGATATGTACAGAGCTGGCTAGGACTTCTGTTTATCCTTTCAATTGGCCTTAAGCCATCTATACTGGTCTAGCTGAGGTGCTGGTGATAGTCTTTGAAGGTGGCATGCATGTTTCCCTGGTAACCTACACTTGCTGCTCTTTAATGTGAGCCAGGTCGAGACAGGAGAAAAAGCCAGTGCTCTGTGCTGCCAGCTGGAAATGATCCTGGAGACAGAGGCTATGACTTCTTTGGGATTGAGGGACTACATCAAAGCTGAAGTACCAGACTGCCCAAAACATTAGGCAGATTACTGTCTCTGCATATGACAGAGGTAAATGTAGGCTCCCCACTAGCTCAGCTCATAGTACTCATCTACCTCCTACAATTCTCAGTCATTCCTCCTCAAGCCACTCCTCCACTGAATAAAGCTGGGGGAGGCCCTGGGTTACAGAAAACCATCTTCATGGCTGGACTCAGCCCCCCTTGGCTCCTGATGGCTATAAGTATGCCTTGGTGTCTTCACTTTCACCGTGCATTGCACTGGGAGTTGTAGATTGGAATTTACTTGGTGGGATTCCCATACGTCTCTTCAGGATTACAAACACTGACTTCTTGGACCAAGAGGAGAACGTGGAGGGGACTCCTACCGACTACTTTGCAGCCCAAATGCAGATCTGGTTATTGACTTTGGGTAACATAATACCATCTTTGGTTGTCACAGATTATACCCGTCAGCAGACAGAGCAGAGGCAGTTGTCAGCTATTCCACAAGTGGACCGGGGCCTTCATTCTTTAGCACTGCATGTGCTCCTGAAGACTAGCCTTGTTAGCCACCCTTACACATTTGTTCAGAAAGCTTCCTAGCAGATAACCAGCCTCTGTTCCCTTTATTCTCACTTTCCACATCACAGATGTTAGACCCAAACCGCCCTTCCGACCATCTCACCTGCCCTTCATCGCCGTTGTGCTGGTGTAGGTGGTGCTATCTCTTGCTCACCCTCAGCCTTCCACCCCTTGTGACGAGCACCATCCTCTAGTCCCCCAGCAAGCTGCCTAAGAAGATGGCAGTGGCTCCCTCCCTCACAGCAGCAGCTGAATCCTGTGGTCTCAGCAGTCCCTGCTGTGGCCTCCTCCTCCCCCTCCAGACCCTTCCTTGTGAAGCGTATGGTGAGCACCCCATCCTGGAAAGTCTGCTTGGCACAGTCTGTCATCAAGCACATCTCTGTCTGCTGACAGGAAGTAAGGCCACATCGAGTCTATGCAATCTCCTACCTCTCAGCATTCTACCAATCCTTCAATTCATTTTGACAATGGGATTCTTTGCTCCTCGTATATTACATTTTAGGCCAATTTATATTCACACAAACATTTACCAGAGAGTACAAAGATTTCTCAAAATCCCTGCCCTGAAACACACACAGACAATCCCACTGCCACCACAATCCAGTACATACAAACACTCGTTGCAAAGGAAGAGCCTGCATCAGCCATCATGGCCACTCAGAATCCACACTTTATGTCGGGGTCCGCTACTGCTGTTACATGTTCTATGGGCTTAGATAAACTTACAGTGGCACATAGGACACAAGCATGAGCAGCATGGCCATCCTAAAAGTCCTCTGTCCTCTCCCTAGTCATCCCTCTTTCCCCACGTGAGGGCTCTGACAACCTCAGAAGCAACGTATTTTCAGTATGCTCCCAATTTCATTTGTGTATTATTACTATTTGTCTTTGTCTTCTTCACTATTATTGGACTTAAGATCTTTGAAGTATAAAATTATACTTCTTGTTTCTTTTCTGCTATAATGTACAAAGTAAATGTAACATAGCAAATACTATGGAGAGATAGATAGATAGATAGATAGATAGATAGATAGATATCCATTATAGATAGAATAATGGATAGATCAATAGAAAAAACAAACATTAGTATGCATAGTTAAAGAGAACTTTTATATTAAGACAGCAAGCTATAAGTAACAGAATACATTAGCATAAATAAAGTGGAACAAAGAAGTAAAGAAGGAATTCTTAGGTGAGACAAACAGCCAATAAAAGGCTCTTGGACTTGCTGCTGATTTGATGTATTATAAAGCACACACAGGCAGAAACTCATCTGCCCCCGGAAACAGAACTTGGGAGAGGCACTGGCAGGGCTCTGAAAACAGACCAGAGTCCAGGTCTAAGGTACCCTGCGGCCTCATGGGGCTGGGGCACCTCACTGCCGTGGCAGTGTTTCCCTGCTATGCTCTGAGCTCCTCTGTAGGAAGGTCACATACAGTGCTGCATGTGAAGCAAGCTGTGCAGGACACTGGGGTGACTCTCCTTGAAAGAGGGGGCATCGTCTCCATCCTGGCTGAGCCCAACCCAGCCTCCACATCTCCATGTGTACAGAGTGGCCGAGGCCTTTTCTTTTTCCTTTCAGTTGGCTTTAAGCAGTGTGTATCAGTCTAACCAAGGCACTGGTGGTATTCTTGAAAGACTGCACTTGTATTTCTCTGGAAACCTCACTTGCTGCTCATTAAGACAAGCCAAGCTGAGAAGGGACTAAGAGCAAGGCCGCACACTGTCGGCTGGGATGGAGCCTTGAGGTAGAGGCTACGGCTTCCTGGGGTTTGGAAGATTACACATCAGAGCTGAAGCACTGGAATTGTGTAATGCAGGTTACTCTTTGCATACTGCAGAGATAAATGCAGGCCTCCTGGCCAGCCCAGCTCACAGTGCTCACCTACTTCCTGCCTTTCTCAGACATCCATTCTCGAGCCCCTCCTCCTTCATGACTGAATAAAGCCTGGGCTTGGCCCTGGGTCCCAGGCCTTTGCTCCAGATGGCCATCACCATGGCTGGACTTAGGAGCCCTTGGCTTCCCATAGCTATAACTATGCCTTAGTGTCTTTATTCTCACCATGGGCTGCGCTGGAAGTAGTGAATTGGAATTAACTTGATGGATTCCAACAACTTATACATGAGATTCCAAATATAAACTCCC
Organism: Myocastor coypus; assembly: GCA_004027025.1. Taxonomy (NCBI): domain Eukaryota; kingdom Metazoa; phylum Chordata; class Mammalia; order Rodentia; family Myocastoridae; genus Myocastor; species Myocastor coypus. The sequence continues at coordinate 17,503 of PVJA010014479.1, read as the reverse complement.
CAAACTGAGACAAGGACCAGGAAGGGCTCTCTACAGTAAGCAAGCTATAATGCAGGAACCAGAGACATCTAAGACCAAAAGACCATTGTGCTGCTCTGTTTATGGAATCTGGATGAGGCACCAACTCACCACAAACCTTGTCATGAGCACCGCTAGGAACCTATGCTTATCTGCCCATCTGTACAACAAACTTCCATCCACTCAGGGGCAAAGAGAGAAATGCATCCACACCGAGCTCCCTTCCCTGGGGCACTGCTGTGGCAGAGAAAATGCCCTCTGGAAAATCCCTGGCCTTGGAAGGCAGAGCGGAATGATAATCTGGACAATTATTTTCCAGTGTTTTAGAAATAAATGATAAAATAGGTTAAATGAAATATTTCGAATTATAATTAAGAAAATATTATCCCTAAGAATGTAGTTTTAGGTACTAAGAAAATAAGCTATTTTTATGAACGGTTGACTTTTTAAGTAAAGAATCCCAAAAGGAGTGGAAAAGAGGTGTGGCAAGCGTCCGCTCCTGGTATTAACCCACGCTGCGCTCCAGGTGTGGCCACTCTTTATTTACTCAACCCACTCTTTATTTACTCCCTGCAAAGTGGCCCTGAGTGAAGGCTGCACACCCCCACCCCGTGCCCTTATGAGAGCTTCCCTCCGCCTTTGACTCTTGAGGCCCCTGCTTCTTGGGCTATCAGCCCTGGTTGGAATAATTGGGTGTCAGACATTCCTAACCTAAAGCCGTAAAGTGATTTAAAGAATCGTCACACTTCGCTGCCAACGACAGGCGCCTTCCCGATATCAGCATTAAATACTGAATGAAGTGTTCTCTTCTCCCCATCTGTAATGGAATAATTTTTTTTTCACATTAGCAGGAAGGAGAAAAGGACCGACGGTTGCATTCCTACCGCGGACCTGACTCATCACGGCTCCTATTTCATCCTTCGCACTTGAAGTTGAAGGACAAGTTAAACGTGACACTTTGACTCACATTTGAGATTCATTTCTACACGAAGCAACTGAACAGAGGTTCCCAAAGCTAGCTTCTTCTTATACAGTTCCGTGGAAGATGGCACCTCTTAGTAAACACGGAGCCATACGGTTGTGCTCCGGTGAAATGCCACTGGTATCAAAATTACGGGTGGCCCGGGAGATGAACATTGCCAGAAGTCACATAAATGCTTCTTGTGTTTAGAAAAATGCTCCCAAGGCATGACTTACATTTTATTTTTAAGTATCAATCATGAATCAGTCATACATTTGTACCGACTGACTGATCCATTAAAGAAAACAAATACACAAGCAAGAGACTTGCTGTATTTCCTTTCTTGTGAGTCAGAGAGGAAGCAGTGGGGCCCAGGCTGCAGCTGCGCTGGCCGTATTCCCGCACCAGTCTTAGCAGATGACAGGTTTGCAAACTGTTCACGTTAACATGTTAATTACACGTGTAGGATTGCTGGGGCCAAAGGAACCAAACTAATCATCTCAAAGGGCTTAAATACAGAACTACGAGTCCTACAGCTAATACTCTGTCTAAAATTTTGATTTCTGCTTACTACAATGCAGCTTTCTTTTTTATCTATCCTCTAAATAACCAAGCTTAAGAATTACCCCTATATCACCTCTACCAAGCCTGGCCTTTGAGTATTTGCTCTGCTGTGTATTTCTTCCATTGCAGTAGATTTTCTACTGAACCTTCCATTTACTTTCATTGCTATCACCTGGGTGAAATGTTATGGTACCATTGTTTTACATACTAATTGCCCTGTTTGTAGCAGTCTCGGCAAACTGCATGCTACTGATATATGAGACTTTCACATGGGTCACAAAATGAAGTACAGTCATGCAAAATCCTCTAAAATATATAATAATGCTATGCTGTGCAACTTATTTTTATGCACATGATCCCCAGTTAAATTTTAAAATGACTGTGTTATTCAGGACTCCCCCAAAATGTCACCGAGTGCTTCTTGGTGCTAAAACCCACATTCAACACATTCCAAGGCTACTCCAGTGGTCTTGCTGTGCAGTTCGTTCACAGTTCTGCTTTCATCCCATGCCCAGGCTGACCTACCCCTGCCACATGTTGTTGTGCTTGCCACCTGAGTGAACATAATAGGAACAGTGACTACCTTACCATAATACAGTGTCAATTTAATAAAAAAGACCAAAGAAGAACAATATCCAAAAATATCATTGTAGATCATATTCTTAACCAAATAAAATATCAATCGTCCTTATATCTGAACTGTCTAGGAAATAGTAACATATACTCCTAAGTGTTCAATCATCGGGTTCTGAAATAATTAAACACCTGTGTTAATGAGGGATGGGGATCATCGCACCATAAAATTTTAGTTGAAACGTAAGTTTATTTCTTCTTTGGGATGATTTGGAAGTTAACTAGGTGCAAACTTTATGAACCTTTACTGAGTGGCAGAGCCCACATATTTTAAAACCATTCTAACCTGCTAAATGACAGCACGGCACAGATGATGTTCTGCAAAGCACACTTTAACTGTGCACTCCAATTCACTCTGCACGAAGGCCATGATTTGCAGTCTGCTGAATCCAAATATCTACTTACCCCTAATTGTCACCCATGGACTCACATCCCCAGTCTAATCCCTTTTAATCAAAGGGTACAGAATGGAACAGAACTCTCTGAGCGCTGTCTTTCTACAGCATTCTACCTTTATGATGACATGCAGAGTCTCCGCAAAAAGCAAGGCTCTTCATTTAGGATGGGCAAGTAGACCTAGCATATAAAATACTTCTTTGGTGCTTAAGTTTAGAGTTCTCCAGAGAGCCCAATCTAAAAGTATCTTTAGTTCAGAAGCAATTTTAATTGGCCAGAGTAAGTGGAAAAAAGAATTATTTTCTACCTGTGATAATTGACATTTTAGCTGTTAAGAAGAGTGGAAATGCTATATTGTCAATGGCCAAGCCATCCTCAACAGAAATGTGTTCTCTACCATTAACTCCACCATAAATCTCAGGAAATTATCCAGACAAGTGATGACTACAATCCCAGAACTCTTCAGGGTTGGGCCTAACTGCAAGGTCAGGCACAGCCTGTGCACCTAAGGAACTTACTCAGACTCCGTCCAAAAATTGAAATTAAAAAATGACAACAAAAACAACAATGATAATACTAAAAGGATCAGGGATGTCACTCAGGGTTCACTCCACAGTGCCAAAATTCAGCAAATTCAGGTCCTGAATAGGATATTAGATTGTTTTGTTTATAACATAATACTATAATGCAGACATTGAGGAAGCTTCTGTTTTAAAACTCATGAATGACTATTAGTTTTAGAAGTCTTTGTGTTTGGAAGGTTACTTTCCTTCAAACACTATAAAATTTTATTTTTTTAAAGTTTTTTCATGATTTCATATTTTTATTATTTAAATTTAACAACAGTTGTATTACATATTTTGATCATCAGATCAGTTTAGATTAATAGATATAGGTATATAAGATTGGTCAAACAATTAAATATTAACACTTTCAATAAACATTACTTTCTTTTCTTTTCTTTTTTCTTTTTTTTTCCTCTTAGCAACATCAATAGGGAGGTGGGTCATGCCCACACACTGTGCTCTGTAGAACTATTGTGAGGACAATATGCAATGTGTCAACTTAAAAAAAAAAAAAAAAGAAAAGAAAGGGGAAAAGAAAAAAAAAAAGGAGAAACACCATAAAATTTTAAATTGAAGAAAGTTTAATAGAAGCATAGAATCTGAAATTTATACACAACGGAGTACTATGCTTCCATAAAGAAGCATAAACTACACACCTGGAGACTGTTGTGTTATGCAAAATAGACATAGAAGTTAAAATGTCACATTGTTTCTCACATCTTAAAAATGCAACATATAAAAAACAAAATGAATTATTAATGGCAGGTGCTATGTTCTGTGTCTAGATGTCTTCCCAAGCCTCATGTAGTTGTGGGCCCAGGCTTCTAGAGTTTGGATAGATTCATGGTCCAGTATTGGGATTATAGGTGTGAGTACTCAGGAGCAGGCAGCTTGTATAAAAATAAGGGTCAGAAAAAGTCTTTCTGCTCATCCCTTTATGCTCTTGCTGCTTTTTCTGTCCTAGGCCACCATGAAAGGCTGTGCTCTGCCACAGCACCCTGCCCTGGAGCCAGCCAAGTAGGCACTGAATTCTCCACAAACTGTGAGCTAAATAAACCTTTTCTTCCTTAAATTTGGGTGTCAGGTACTCAGCTAGTGAGACAAAAGTAACCAACATAGACTTTGATACCAGGAGTAGGGTTGTTGCTATTACTGTACCTGACCGTGCAGTTCAACAGCCTTTGGGAGTGACTTGTGAAAAGAGTTTGGAAAGATTCAGTTATATCACCTGAAAGATAAGAGCTGGAACACCTTAGATTTGTTGTTGGATACTCTCGTCAGAGCTCAAATGAGCAGACATGTGAAAGAAATCCTGTCAGTAAAGACAAGGTTCAGGAGTTTTGTTCTTGGAAGGACTGCATTTGTAGTGTATTAGGGATTGGCAGAAGGTTTTTCTGCATTTTGCTCTGGTTCAGAGACTTTGTCTGAGACTAAGACTAAGGGCAGCAGCCTGATTAAATGTAGAAAACACTCCAGGATAGGTGAGTGTTGAGGCAGTGGCATGGCTGTTGTTGGAGGCTTTTAGCCAGACTTGTGTTGAGAATCAAGAGCCAAGAATCTGGCAAGATGACTTAAAATCTTGTGAGTTTGGCCAGAAAGAAAGTTCCAGTAAAGCTGTGGACTACAAAGATGCAGCTCAGGAGAGCCCCATTGCTGAGAAGGAACAGGAGGATGCAAAGATGGCCTGTGAGCATCACAGAAAGCTGCAAGTCTCCACCCTTTGCATCCTCAAAACTACAGTAGTGAAAGACTTTGCTCAGAAATCTACAGGTGGCATGGCCCTCCATGGTATGATATCTGCACCATGAGCTAGAAAGTAGCAGCACAGTGTATTTGTTCCTTGGAACAGCATTCAGAGTGCTTAGCAATCCAGGCACTCAATCCTTAGGGCCAAAAGGGTAGGAAGCCTGACTACTGCTCTAGCTGGCAGCAGGCCTTGGTGCCATCCATGTGGTGTTTGTTTTAGCTGCATAGAGAATGCAAGAACTGCAAGGTTAAGGTAACATCCACCATGATCTTAGAAGGCCTGGAATGCCAGGCAGTGTAGTCCTGGGAGGGCAGTGTGTGAAGCTGTGAAAGAGAAGCCAAAAACACAGTGGAGACCCAAAATAGTTGGAAAAGCTGGGAATGTGGATGATCTAAGGAAAGTTGCAAGGAGGTAGCAAAGTAGCCTAAGAGAGAAGCCACGGGAGCTGCACTCGCCAGCAGTGACTTATAGGTGGAGATACACTTTGAGGCTCACAACTCACCATAGATTGACACAACTACTGTAGGTGGAATGACAGAACTTAATGTTTGCCCTGCTGGGCTTTGGATTTGCTTTGGTCCCATTCCTTTCCATCCCCTTTTGTAACTTCTACAGTGAAAATGTTTAACTTTTGCTATTGACAGTTGAAAGTGTTCACCTTTCTTTTCATTTGTACAGGGACTCACAGCTAAGTTTGTCTTACGTCTCCCCTGACCTGTACTTTTCAGCAGTGCTGAAACTGTTAGGGCCATGGAAGCTCTTAGGGATGGACTGAATGCCTTTTGCATCATGGGATAAGCGTGGGTCTAGGGGAACCAGGGCAGAATGTTAGGGTTTGAATCCAGATGTCCCCGACAGCATCATGAAGTCATGGACGCAGGCTTCTAGAGTTTGTGGTTGACTCAGTGATTGATTCAATACTGGAATTGTGGGTGGGAGTGTCATCCACACCCTGGGGCAGGCAGCCTACACACAAGTAAGGGACAGAAAGAATCTCCTTGCTTGATCCTCTCTTATTTCTCTTGATGGTTTTGCTGTCTTCCAGCACCATGAACTGTTGTTCCTCTGCCATGCCATCCTGCCTTGGAGCCAGCAAGTAAGACTGAAAGCTCCACAAACTGTGAGCTCAATAAACCTTTCCTGCCTTAACTTGGGGCATCAGATATTTTGTCCTAGAAACCAGAGAAAATTTAACAACAGCAGGAAGTAGGGAAGTAGCTCTTTTGCAAAAGTGAAGGGAACTAGGGGATGGAGGTGGAGAAGAAGAAGAAATGGGGTAGGTGGGGGAACGAGAAAGAATGAACACGTTTTATCATCACGGACCAATTCCCCTTGAGGGATGTAATCCTCATGCACTGCAAACATGGACCCACAAAAATAAAAGTTTAATTATAAAAAAAAAAAAAAAATCACTAAATTTTTCCATGTCTGAATACAAAGCTTTTATTCAAGTTTAGAGGTTATGACTTCAGAGCAATTTTTTCATTGCTCTTATAATTTTCCAACTGCATTGTTTTTGATTCAGCCTGTCTTTCTATAGATATTAAGCCAAGGCATTTTGACACTGCTTCTTAAAACTCTGTCAAACCCAAGATACCTCACTCACGGAGGGCCCCTGGAGACGCGCCAGTCATCCAAGTCACTGGGTCAGTTTGATAGTGCAAGGGAGTGAACCATCAATGCCTCCCTGGGGCCTTACATGTGCCAAGTATGTATGGGTTATGAGTATTTTACAACACACTCATGACTTTACTTCTAGATATAATATTTATTTCACTTTATTAGATAACACTTTGCATAATTATCTTATTTGATATTCTGAACAGAGAGGTAAGCAAGAGTGATTTTGACCTAAATGAAACCACTGAGTTTAGGACCTTCATTTCCTTTTTGTTTCTTTTTCTAAAAGAAAATACACAATAATAATAGTGATGATGATGATGATAACATTAAAAACAACACAGAATTTCAGAAAAAAAAACAAGATAACAGTGATTCAACAATTATTATATTGCATATTGTTGTCTTCAAAACAGTTGTTCAGTATTGTGAAAGGAAAAGGAACAGCTCAAGAGGGAAGAAAAACTAGGGTAAGGGAGAGGAGAAAAGATGAAAGAATGGAAAAAATATAGATACACAAGATAGCTAAAATAACTAAAGTACTAATTTCTATTGTTTCATTGAAAGGAATAGTTAATGCTTAATTTTTTTAATTTTTGACCATTTTTTTCATGCTCATATCTGGTGATCTGAACAACTACTTTGAAGATAACACTGAAATTTAACAACTACTGTTGATTTTCTGTCATCTTGATTTGAAATTCTGTATTGTTTTTAATAATTTTTTTATCCTCCTTAAAATAAAAATAAGTTATATGTAAAAAAAAAAAAAGTTGTTCTGATTACAAGAGAAACAAACAGAAAGATCATGGCTCATGCCTGTAATCCCAGCACTTGGGAGGCTGAGACAGGAGGATCAGCACAAGTTCAAGACCAGCCTGGGCTACAAAAGTAAGCTCAAGGCCAGCCGAAACTGCATAGTGAGACCCTGTCTCAAAAAGACAAAAAAAAAAAAAAAATCAGATCAAAGAAAGAGAAAAACAACAGCTATTCAACTCTGAATCAACTTCTGCGCTTGAATTTCTGCTGCCATATGTAGTGCCTGGTTTCTCAGGGACACTGACCAAGCAGGTGAAAGGCTCGCAGTGACGGTGGCTGCCATGAGCAGCAGGCAGGAGCTTCCTGAATGTGTGTATTCCACATGATTGTTGCCCCAAAGGAAGAATCCAGTTCTAGTGTGGAGTGGACTGTGGTACCACCCGTGCAGCTCAATGGCTCCACGCCCTTTGGGCTCTGTGCCTTTCAGGAAGACACTTGAGTTTACCTCTAGTTCCAGGTAAATCAAAATGATGACACATCAGTCCCCACGTCTATGTGGGAGCTCAGTGATGGAGTTCTTACTACAATGGCCCTGGGTCAACCTTTGTCAATGGGGATTTTTCTGTCTGATTTCCCCATTGTTCTTTTTTTAATTTAATTAATCTTTATGAGAGAAATAATACTGAGACAATTTCAAAACAGGTTAGTAGGACAGTTTTAATAATCAATACATTGCATATTGTTGCCTTTACAGTAGTTGTTCAGAGTACAAGATGCAGACATGATATCTTTTCTAAACACTATTAGTACAAATCTTTCTTCTCACTGAACTAAGAGAAAGTAGCTGTATATGTAGTCCAAGAGTCCAAAATACTAGTGAGTTATCAGCAGAACTGTCAATGTCAGAAGTAGTTGACTTGAGCCTTTTATATCTCAGCATATTAATATGGCTTTACTTTTACACTTGTGGTTAGACTTTTCTGCTGGATAGTTAGGACCAAGATAAAGGAAGACCTATATAACAAAAAATTTAACTTTTGCATTTGCCAGGGTCAGTCAAATTCCCTCAGGATTTACCCTAAATCCATGTACAGCACCTTGTAGATCTTTTGTCAGTGTCAGCCAACTGGATGAGTCACAGCCATTGCTTGACCAATTTGCTCTCTATGAAAGCCCGAGAGAATGTTTTCTCTCTAGGTGACTCTCTTTAGGCACACTATACATCATCAATCCCTTTCCTCTATGGCCCCATAATCTCCTTCATCAGAAAATATGGAACACCACTGAGGTATAGGATGTTACAGTACAGGTTCTCTTATGGTCTGAGTCGTCACCTATCTTGAGGGGCTACAGCCAAAATATTGGTTATCCTTGTAGCCTTTCTTTTTCTCTAATTTTTTGGTCTGCAAACATAAGTTGTTAATCCTCCAGAAGAGAAGCCTAGTGATATTACTACCCTATAACATAGGCACTTGAGCTTAAGGTAGCTCAGTTGATTTAAGCACATGATTGGGAAAAGTTACTCAGACTCCGGGGACCATGGTTCAATCCCCACCTCCCCATTGCCCTTAAGACAGATCTCACTAGTCTATTTACCAAGATGAGTTCAGATGTTCTAAAGGCAAAATGCATCTATAGGAAAGCAAGGATCAAATTTCATATGAGATATATCATACAAGAAATAACTCCAACAAATATGTGTTGTTTCTCTTTTTCCTATCGGGTATCATTCTTGGCGTGGCAAAAGAAATGCACATACAAATTATACACAAAAACTCCCCTCAATGATCTCCAAAATTAATAGAAAATGAGGCACTGTACTTGAAAACGACTAAGAAAAGATTTGAGCATGTTTGTAAATAGCACACAAGTTACTTGAGTGTTCAAAAGACAGAAACAACTGATCAGGTATTTAAGGCTAACTACTAATATTAAGGAGACTTAGTATTTGCCAAGAAGCTCCTGGGGTCTCACAGTTCTTCATGGCACAAAAACTGATTTATCAACAAATATGTGCAGCTTTCTAAGTATGTATTTTTCTTTCCCTACAAACAAAATAGATACAGCCCAGTCTACAACAATATATGGCCTAGGAAACATAAATAAATAATATCGTAAAGTTCTATGTCCAGTGGCAGACCGCACTAGGGCACATTAAGGACAGTGGCCATATCTTATTCAGAGAATAGCAAGAGTGCTAACTAGTGCTTCCTAGAGCAGGTAGCCTGACATCTGACTTGCACAACCACCAGGAATCACATTGGTGCACGGGAAAACACAAACATTTACTGAGAATTGAGACTGCCTAAACTGGAAGAGGAGGAAGAGACCATTCCATTCAAGTCTCTCGCTAATTTGCGACTAGGGACGCCAAGCAAACTAGACCCAAGATCACATTGAAGGCATTAAGTACTGCGCAAAGTTCAAAAACCTAATGACAATGCTTTACCTGCTTTGATAGAAAATAAATTGAAGGACATATCAGAAGTTTCATATATTTTTATTAATTTTAGTCTTTGTTTTCACAGTTTAAAATGTGTGATTGTAATAGACACACAAGAATGCAATCAAATAAAGCCTCCGTTAAAAAGTGGTAAATTCTGTTTAAGTTTTGTGGTGTTTTTTCTTCATGATGCTCTCTTTTATGATAACAAATGCCAGCTTATTTATTTTAACAGCATATTTTTGAAGTTAGGGATTATTTGTCTGGACAGATTTAGAATCTTACAATGGATGAACAAGGTTGACATTTTCATTTAGATTACAGGGTTTTTTCCTAAAGCTATAATGCTTAAAGGTGTTATTTCAAACTTGAACTAATCTGAGTCTTTCACCCCCTGGCAGCTGCATATTATCTGAGTAGCAGATCCGAGGCTGTGTTAAGGAAGTCAGTGATTCTACCCGGAGCATATGTTTCCAGGTTTGTAACAAATAGCAGGAGCGTGTGGGCAGAGTAACATTTGCTATGGAGTATTTGAGCATGGAGGACCGAGTTTCTTTAATTGTCTGGCAATTCAAACAAACAGTGGGGCATATTTGAAGCAGAACTGCCAGTACAATGAGAAATTTCCAGTCACCTACAGAATGAATCCAATAAATACCCACTCAACTCCTATAGAGTCATATAGGTATGATTTTGAGTGGGTGTCATTAAAATATGCTTTGTACCCTTGCTTTTCAGCCCATCCTTCATTTTGCGATATATTTACTGAGCCCTTTTTTACTGTGACAAAAAAGGAAACCGCAACAGGATGTTGTTTGAATGATACCAAGACTCATTAGTGAGTGGAACTTGTCCCTACTTTCTTACGTAGGCAGTGGCTTAGAGGGAATTTTTCAATTAACTATAAGTGTACTAAATAGTGAAAGACATATTCGTGTACATTTCCATTTATATTTGAAAGGTATGGCTTCCCCCTTCAGGTAACATAAGTGCTAGGCTGTGTGTCTGATTTCTTCAACAGTGAAAACAGAAAATAACAAGAATGCAAGACCAATGAAAACATAAAACTTCAGAATCTTTTGGTGAGACTGAAGACTAAACCTAGGGCCTTCCTACAGAGGTCTACCCTCAACCATTGTAAAAATTACTGTTTGGTCTTGCTTTGAGCAGCACCTTGCTGGGCTGCTAACTCGCCCAACCTGGGCTCAAACTGGAAATCTTTCTTCCTCAGCCTCCTGCAGTACTAAGTAGCAGAGCACCCCACTAAATTTCAGACTTTCCTCGGAACTAGAGACATGCCTGTGAAAAAAAGATCCATGAAAAAGCATCAATTATTCAGAATGTTTTCTTGCGCAATGAGCTTACTAAATCAAACATCATTATTTCAAATACCATCTAAGATCTACATTAGCAGAAGAGACTGAAAGAAAAATAGCAGCCTACAGAACCTGATTGGAGACCTGGATCATACTGGAACTGCTAGCAATGGAAAACTGATATAAAGGTCTTCATTTCCCTTCCTGCTCAATCGCTCTGACCTTTTTTCTCGCTAATCCCCAAAGTAATCACAGGGCTTTGGACCAGCTAATCCAATTCCGTACTCTTTGTCCTTTCTTCATCTGCACAGTTGCTAGAACGTGCTAGAAACACTTCCAGCCCTGGGCCCATCTCACCTTCCACACCCCTGAGGAGGCTGTGGCCATCCCCAGCCGGTGCCCAGGTCTCTGAGACGCAGCCAGTCAGTCCCGCTCCTCCAGGGCACCTGCTCAGCATTGTGCTCAGCAGGTGCGAAGCCCACACCCGGGCGAACGGTGGCCCTCCCCATCGCTGGGGAGAACGGAAGAGGCAGGAGGTCGGCCACGCGGGCTGGTCTCACAGGGGCTGGAGCCATGCTGCCTCCTTAGCCAGCACTTCATCTGCTGGATCGCTGAGCACTGGACCACGCCATGCAGCCACATGCTCCACAGATACCCACGGAGTCATTTCAGAAGAAATCAGTCTGCAGAAAGCCCAGTAGGGTGTACAATCGGGGACTGCATCTTCACTACCCACTACCCACCAGGTGCTCCAAAAACATCTGCTATAGTAACAACGTATCAAATAAGTATATTATCAACCAAGCTGTGGGAAGCCTTGTAATGCCACTGGATACAGACTGTAACAAGGCAACCAAAAGCAGCGCTGGTGTTTCGCATTCACATCTACGTTTTCTAGAACAATGGCCCTCACTTTAAATGTTAAACTCAAACTTCATAAGGCTGGCTGAAAAACACTTCATAGTGGTAAACTGCATGAAAGGATGTGGTCAGAAATGGCACTTTTTCACCTATAGTAGAGTGGAAGCTAGATAGCTATATGAGAAATAAACTTTGGAAACACCCGGACTGGGGATCTTCACAGATGCTTGTCCAAAGAGTGGCTGTTTTCACATGAAATAGGTGAAACAGCTGCATTCGCCTTTATGTGCTGGACTCAGTGATTTACTAAGACCATCAGCAACAGTGACGTCAGCTTAAGAAAACACACATGGAAGTCCGGTGAGCATGCGTGTGAGCAGCCAGGAAGCTGCACTTGATTTTTCTAGACTTAGACAACAGTTGTCACCATGCATTGATACAAATTCCCAAATATGAGGTTGAGGACAAAAGATGGAAAACATCTACCAGAGAGAGGAGAGAGAGAGAGAGAGAGAGAGAGAGAGAGAGAGGTTCCATGAGGTTAAATCTGACAGCATGAAGGGCAGGGAGGAAAAGGAGGGGTCAAGAGGATGAAAATACGAATATTTGAGAATCGAGACAGAAATCATGGAAATAAAGGAAGAACTGAAAGTACAGAGACCTTCATTCTCCAAGGAGAAAAACGCCCATCGGATTTGCCTTGCCAACCAATTTGCAAGCAGGTAAAAAGGATTTGGAAAAAGCAAAGGGAATACCTAGAAAGCTTTCACAAGCTGCGAGGTACAATGAAATATAAGTCTTTGCTTTGGAGAACTGTTCTGAAAGAAAAGACATGAATGGAAAACTGGAAAGAAAGGGAGCTCAGTGGGGAGGTGATGGTGAGCGGACTGGTGATGGTGGTGGCAGGCTGGCGGGTGAGGACGGGGGGCCAGGCAGGAAGACAGACCTCTCGGCCCTGAAAAATACAGGATGGGGAGAACGGGGAGTGACGGGAAGGGAAGCTGGTCCTACAGTTCTGAGCACAGCAGCATGAGGGTGATACGGAATGCCGCGACGGGTGAGCGTGAGGACCCACAAGGCCAGGATCGGCCTCCCTCTGTGGACGCGAGTGTGTCGAGGAGACTGGAAGAACAGCAACCCAAGCTAGGTCACTCTGTTTTAAAAGTGAATGTGAAGTGTAGGAAGATGGGAGACCAAAGACCTCCTCAGGCAACCAGAGAAGGAGGCGAGCCTGAAGAGGGTACATCACTCAAGGAAGCAGAGAAGCAGAGGTAAAGCTCGGACATAGGCAGAGGTGAGGGGCAGAGATACAAATAAGAAATGCATTCCTAGATGGATCACCCAGGGCTAGATATCATTAGAAAAGCAGGATCAATGGCGTAACTTGGACAAATTATAAACCGTGATGCAGGCTGGGGAGAGAGCTCAGTGGAATAAGTGCTTGTCTGGCAAGCGCAAGGTCCTGAGTTCAATCTCTGGTGCAAAAATTATAAAGTGTGAGCCAAGGCTTACGTGCAGACAGCTGATTTTATGAAGCATGAGTTATTGGGGTAGTTAAAGAAACACCAAAGATAAAAGGGTCTCAGAAAGCTTTTGAGAGTATGTGAGATGTGTTTATTTTTATCTCTGTAGATAAGTTTACAGTATTTCCTATCCTCTCCTGTGATTGGGGAGGAGGAAAGTACTATTCACTTTCTACTCTTCAAGACTAGAAGAAACCTGGTATTGGAAATGGAATGACATAAAGGCTATCAATAATAAATGAGTAGAAATCACTGTGGAGAGCTCTGGAAACACCGGGATTAGAGGTTCCATCCAACCCAGCTATTTCCCTTCTGCCTGTTTTTGCAGAAGAACTGAAAACATCACACCACGCTGATATACTTGCACCCACGTTTATAGCCGTGCGTTTCGTCACTGCTGACTCTTGTAACAACCCAGATGTCCATCAGCGAAGGATGCGTGGAAAAGATGTGGTGTTTCTGTGCACTGGAGCATTGCTAAGCTATAAACAAAGATAAGCTCAAGACTTTTATAGGTAAATGGATGCAACTGGAGGCCGTGTGCATAAGTCAGACGTGCATGTGTACACATCATGTTGTCTCCCGAGTGCAAGAACAGAAAGAGTAAATGAAACCTAAAAGGAGCAACAGATATTGTGAAAGGGAGAAAAACTGCTTAAAAGGAAAGAGAAACTGGGATGATGGAAAGGAAAAAAGACAGGAGGAAGGTAAAGACGAGATGTATGTACCCAGGATAGCTAGGCTGACTATACGACTAATAGCTACTTGTTTTTTGAAAGGGCAGTTAATGTTTAAAACGTTTGTCTTGAATAATTCTCATGCTTCTATCTGGCAATCTGAGAAACTACTTGGAAAGCAACAACATGCAACAAGGTTGAATTCCTAACATCTTTTTTTGAAATTCTGTATGTTTCTAATGTTCTTTTCATTACCTTTTATTCTCTCTTAAATAACAGCAATCACAATAATAATAATGATACTACTACTAGTAGTAAATGCATATGAAGAGTAGAAATATGAGAAATGTAGTCAGTGACTATCGGGAGAGAATATGACCACAAAGAATTTTCTTTGAGTCATACATGTGGTAAGTCCCACACACATACTTACAACAACTGACCAAAGACAAATTTAAGAATATGCCTCCATCTGGGGAGATAGCTTGGAGGTCTAAGTGCCTGCGAGGGAAGCACAAGGACCCGAGTTCAAGCCCTGGTACTGCATGCGGTGCTGGCCCTGGCAACCGGGCATGGTGGCACACACCTGTAATCCCAGTGCTGGGGAAAGTGAGACAGGTGAACTTAGCCCCACAACCAAGCAAATCTGAGGCTCAAGGTGCTGCTTTGTGAGAGCTTTACTTTTCCTTCCATAGTGAAGAAAAACTACTGCTACTCTTTAAATCCAATGCAGCTCATATATTTTGGAGTTAAACAACTGAACCTGGAAGAGTTTTAATTTCTGGTTAGACTCTGTGTTTCTTTGGCATACTATTCTCAATGGAACTTATAAATACAGTACATTTTGTGGAAAGGATATAAGCATAGATCCTCATGTTCAAGACTGTTAGGAAAATCATCCTCAAAAGGCAAATATTATATATTTCTGGGTCTTGCATTTGAATGGGAATAATTTATTCAAATACTATGGCCCTGCATTATTTAAATCTAAAGAGACCACCATTTACTCTGCTGTAACTTAGAAATATAAATTTCTTTAATGTTCAGCCTACCTTCAACATAAACCATTATTTAAGAATTTGTCTACTGAAAAAATGTATTGTCTTTTTATTCAGGCAATAATTAAATGCTCCTTTCAATCGTTTTTCAAAATCTTATTAATTTTTTTTTAATTTAGTACTGGGCCTCACTGCACAGTTTAGACTAGTAGTGATCCTCCTGCCTCAGCCTCCCCAGTGCTGGGGTTGCAGAATAGCACCACCATGCTCACTGTCTGTAGCTGGCTCTGTGTGAGGCCTGCATACCATGTGGTCCCAGGGAACGAACCTGGGTCCGTACGCTTAACAGACAGGCACCTCTGCCCCTGAGTTATCTCCCTGGTCCTCCATAAGTATTTTAAAGGACACGAGCAACATATACAATAACATAATTCTGTGATAGAATAAGCTACTTCTCCATAAAAGATCTTCTAAATTACTTTGCTAAAACAAAATGCTAAGCAAACATCACATTTTACAAAACAAATTCTAACAAATATGTTTAGTAGTAACATATATGAATATGTAAATTTAAAAACTTCACGAATCGCAGAACGAAATTATTTTTAATTCTGTAAAACGTGGCAAGACTACTCAATACATTAGCAATCTGAAAATTCAAACCTATTTCTCAGTCATTTTTGAGAAAAAAAGCTCACCCCTGTGACACCTCCCTGATAGGCCCTCCCAGGCCCCTGACTGTTGTTCCACAATTACGCATGCCGGCTTTCTCACCTGGCACGGTCCTCGACACCTCTGCCACGGCCACCTTCATCCCACCTCTCAGAAGATCTAGGGCAAATGCTGCTGCCTCATTCACTCTGAGAACCTCGCAGTCTCACACATGCTCAGTCCTCTGGACCCAACATTCATGACCAACTGCAGAGGCGGTTTCCCTAGGGGACCTGGCACTGCTTGTGGGCACATTCCTGCAGTGCAGGGCCACTGCCTCACCATCGCCTTGCACCCGCCTAGAGCACTGAATCTTAACACCCAGGCTTGTGTCTGTCACCGGTTGTGTCTGGCTGTCCCCCCAAAGCCTCATGCAATCATGGGAAGCCTTCTAGAGTTTGTGATGAGCACATGATCCTGCGCTGGCATTCTGGATGTGAGTGCTACACCCGGACTGGGGCGCAGAGCCCGCATGCAACCTAAGAGAGACAGACTTGCTCTGGGCTGCCGCTGTTGTCTCTGCCACCGAGGGCTGCTCTCTGCCCTGGGCCTCTCTGCCTTGGAGCCAGCTGAGTAGAGACTGAAACCTCCAGTAACTGTGAGCTAAGTAAACCTTTCCTTCCCTCATTTTCAGCATCGGTATTTGTCCCAGCAACGAGAGAAGAGTAACTGAGACAGCAGCTAACACCCCTCCAGGTGAGCCATATACCCAGTGCACATACAATAATTTTAGATCAGTATTTATACGTTGAACAAGTAGCAGTCACACCAAAACATGAAACCATAAAGGTAAATTTTCAGGGAAAAAGTAATAAATTTCAATCTTTGTTTCCCTTATGAATAGTAATACTATAATCCCACCTCCTTGGGAGGATGAGACAGGAAATGACATGTTGGAAGCCATCTCATACAGCATAGTAAGATCCATCTCAAGAAAAAAAAAAAAAGAAAAGAGGGCCAGGGTGATAGCTCAGGGCCACAAGTGCCTGCCTGACAAGTGCAAGGTCCTGAGTTCAATCCCTGGTTGGGGGAGGGGAGGGGAAGAAAAGAAAAGATATAATCCTAGCACTTAGAACGCTGAGGCAGAAGGGTCACATCAATGTGAGTTCAAGGCAGCCTAGGTGGCATAGTGCATAGTGAGTTCAAAGCCAGTTGGAACTGTAGAGTGAAAAAAAAAAAAAAAAGAAGAGGGAGCCATTTGTCCTGTGAGAAGGGAGGGCAAATTGAACATCATATCATGGCACTGTCAGTGCTGTCTTCCTATCTCCACTGCCTTCTGAACCTTTGGGTGAGGTGTTTCACTATAAAGTAGAGTTAAATATTAAGACTGTTTCATGTATGTCTTATGTGACAGACACAATTTCTGTTCTAAGTTACCACAAAGGGAAATTAAATCATGGGGGTCAGAAAGCCAGTTACGGCAGGCCTACAAGCCCTCCTTGTTAAATCACTAATGAACACTCAAAAACAACACATTTATTGCTTGGTAGCTTAAACCCACACAAAAAGTTGTTTATTCCATAAGATGGTCCATTCCTTCCGTTAAAATCTACATGGTGAAAAGCCTTCTTCCCAGAATTTCTGTATCGTGGAAAAGTCAGAAGGAAAGAGCGAGCATAATATAAATTGTTCAATATTAGACCTCTCAGTTTAAGTCAGTTGGACTTCTGGTTCAAGTATTTGATCCGTCATAAAATACCACACAGGAGT